>VRLP01003135.1:0-70301 GCA_009660295.1 Lophius piscatorius
TCACACATAGTAATGGATTACTCACACATAGTAATATATTACTCACAAAGAGTCACAGATTACTTACACATATTTAAAACAGATTACTCACACATAGTAACAGATTACTCAAACATAGAAATATATATTACCCACATATGGTAACTGATTACTCACACATAGTAATGGATTACTCATATATAGTAATAGGTACAATGTGAGTTACACTGAAATAAATTATTGTAGGTTTTACCTGTATATAGAAACTACGGTTCTGGTAGTTGTGGATATGTTTGAAGTTTATTTTGGTGATGTCATTCAGGGCGAGGCTTCACTTCAAATAACCAAGGAGCAGAACTTGAAAATTACCTTTGCATGAAAACTACAATAAATTAAATTTGTAGAAAAGTTTAAATGTCAAATGAAACAACTGTTTTGGATTTTGAAGAGTAAAATTAAGTGTATGATCGAAAACGCTCCAAAATGGAACCAAACAGCACCCTGGGAGAAAGAGGAATGTAGTTCGTTGGTCGAACAAAACTACATTAGAAGTCTTAAATGAGTCAATTTTGTTTGTTGGGTCTAAACATTTGTTTTTTACAGTGTGGAAAAGACAAACATTTACTGCTGAGAGTTTGTATCTTACTTTATAATAAAGAACTTTTCAGCAAACGAAAACACTTTCTGGCTCGACTGAAGAAAGAACTTTGCAGTCTAAAAAAAAAACCCTCAACGCTTCAGTTTTAGATTTCCTTTTCTGTGTGAGAGTGTGTGTGTGCGCAAGCGCGCGCGCGCGCGTGTGTGTGTGAATGTGTGTGCGTGTTCGGCTCAGATCTTTACTGAGGGCAACATGTCAACCTGATCAGTCAGCCATCAGGTCCAAATATGGTCTTAGAACTTCCTGCGGCCCCACACACTCGGCTCGGCCCCGTTGCTTCGTGCGCGCGCCACCGTGCGCGCAGCACCACACAGAGCGGCAGCGGCGGCGCGCGGACGCGCATTCCTCACATAGCATCTGGAGCACGTCAGGGCAGACAGGTTTCTTCTGAAAAAGTCTAGGCCGCAGAAAAGAAGGTCCGAGAAGGAGAAGTTCTCCGAGCCACAAACCGAACAAGCTCGTGACGCTCCGGAGAACCTTCTCCGACATCTACGGCGCCGCCGAGCAGAACCTCCGGCTGCAGACAGGCGACGGTAAAAAGTGGGGCGAGGTTCATCGGAGAGAGTTCTTAGCAAGAGGCCGGAACATTTGTTCGAAGTGTTTCTGTCATGTCGATCCAATGCGAATTAAAAATAACTAAATGAATAAAATGAGACAGAAACAAAAACAAATAAAGCTGGAAAAACATTATTTTGGTGTTCAATACTTCACTTATAAACACTTTAACAAATACATTGTGCTTACATTCCTAATAGGACTTTATAATATATAATTATATATACATATATATATATATACATAAACACATATACACACAAACACACACACACATAAATATATATATATACAGTTTATATGCATCTACTTATATATAAATTTACACACATATACATGTATATATGTACATATATAATATACATATACTGTATATATATTTAATACAAACATGATTTTGTTCCGACTTAATTCTAAGAAATATAGTGAGAAACAAATCTTACGTCTATATTATACGTAGATATATAACATTTATATCATATACGTATATACAGTATATATATATATTTGTGGAGAAACGTGACGTTAAAATTTTCACGCTGCTCCCCGATAAAGATAAATCATGACGTAAGAAATCACATTTTGACATTAAAAACAAAAGTGTAGTATTTTAGCATTTTCTAAGGGTTTCTTATATATTCAAATATATTTGCTAATGTGGATTGAAATGATCAGGTGTGCAAACAAATTTAATGAACTTAGAGTTCAATCAGTTCAAAAATTAAACCAGGTCACTGGTGAAAGTGGAGTATTTTAGAAATGACTTAAAAGCCATAACATAAAAGTCTCGCAGGTGAAATTAAAATGTTCACATGTGCAGTAAATGAAACTGACGCGGTGAAACATTTCTTCATACAGAAAACAAACATGAAGTCACAAATGATCCTAAAACCAATAAGCCCTTTGGAGTAGTGACGTCACAGCGTGGAGAGGAGGCCCTTTGAAGTTCTGTCCATTATAGATGCCTCTGTTCCTTTGATGTTTTATACTGGCGGGGACACGCGTCATAAAGAGTCAACCTATAGACTTTATGATCCTTACAGAAAAGAACCGTTTCCCACTGTCATGTTTAAAAACGCCAGAATCATCTCAATCTAAAACAGACACTCCCGTTTATTTTTGTTGTTTTAGAGTAAATCTTCCTCTTTCATCTTTCGTATTCGTCCGCTGTTTCTGTTTGTATAAAAGTATAAAAACGTTCGTACACACCTCACACACACAGATATGTAGAGTTGTAAATGCGTGACATTCTACCGGGAGGAAGGTTTTGGCCCTGGGCGGAGGTGTGTGATCTCTGAACGAGTTTTCTAGTTGCTGCCTTTGTTTCTTTGATTCCTTTGATGTTCCTTTTAGTTGTGGAGCTGGAGCTTAGTTTCAAGAATTATTTTAATTCCTTTGATGCTCCTTCGTAGGTGGAGCTGGAGGCTCAGTCATTATGGATGCCTTTGTTCCTTTGATTCCTTTGATGTTCATTTGGGAGTGGAGCTGGAGCTCAATTTCAAAGTTCCTTTGATTCCTTTGATGTTCCTTTTTGGTGTGGAGCTGGAGCTTAGTTTCAAGAGGTCCTTTAATTCATTTGATGTTCCTTTGAAGGTGGAACTGGGGGCTCAGTCATTAGTGATGCCTTTGTTCCTTTCATTCATTTGATGTTCATTTGAAGGTCCTTTGAAGTTGGTGGCTCATTGGGCTGAGCAGAGACGCTGAAGTGGAAGGTGCAGGATGTGAGCGGCTACAGAGTATCTCGGAGATACTCAGAGAGTTTCTTTGAGTTGCCGGTAGATTTAGAGACTGGCAGTAACTCAGACATTAAAGGAGGGGAGACATTAAACCCAGGGTTCTGTTGTCTTATTCCTTTGATGTTTTGTACTAGAGAGGAACAGGAAATGAATGAACAATGTCGGTGAGGAAAAAAAAAAGTAGGTTTTGGCCCTTGGCGCAGGTTTTTGCTCTCTGAGTGATTTTTTTATGGTAGTTTTGCTCATTTTTGTCATTTAGGTAGTTTGATAGTGAGGTGAGGTTGGTTCTGAGATGCGGGGCTCACAGGGTCGACCCGGTATCATACATTTTCTCACATTTGTTCCTATCGTCTGTATAGTGTGAGGAGGGAGGTCCTGCTGGAGTGTGGTCGGTCTCTGTGGATTATTCTGTATCCTAATCTGAGTCTTTTTGAGTTATTGCAATTTCTGCCGAAATTATGTTCAACCAACAAACTTAATTGAGTTGGGAGAATCACTGCATCAGAATTACTACGTCAGAAAAAAAGCCTGTTTGAGTTGTTTACTGAATCAATGAAGTTGTTCCTACTAATATAATTAAAATGGAATATTTAGTGATTTTGCCAAAAATCGCAAAAATTGCATTTGGTCCAATTTATGTCCGGTTTAGTTAATTTGACACTAATAAAACCAAGATTAACAAACAATGCTGGAGTTAACCAGATCAAAGATGTTGGAGTTACATAGGTGAGGGCCTTAAAATGCTAATTTTCAGAGAGACATCTTTTTACAGTGTCATTCTTAACGATTCAGTTCCACTGCAAACCCAGAGGCTCCAATTAATTCAATCAAATAAGAATTACGATAAAATATAATAAAGATTTGTTTTGAATCTCTATTTACTTGAAAATGTTGAGTTTAAAAAATCTCAC
Organism: Lophius piscatorius; assembly: GCA_009660295.1. Taxonomy (NCBI): domain Eukaryota; kingdom Metazoa; phylum Chordata; class Actinopteri; order Lophiiformes; family Lophiidae; genus Lophius; species Lophius piscatorius. Next base: position 3,840 of record VRLP01003135.1, read on the forward strand.
AATTATTAGTTAATGTATAATTGTTTGCAAAATTATGTAAGTGTAACTTACAATTATGAATTTAAGGATGATTAAAACTTTAAAGTTTTTAGATGAATTAATTGGAATAAATTACGGAAACTTTAAAAAGAAAAGGGTTAGAATTTTGTCTGATTTTAATTCCAGTCGAATCTAATCTCTTTTGTGTTTATAAAATTCCTACAATTTGATTAATGGGAACTTTTTTTGCAAATTATGTAACGGCAGCTTAAAACGTTAAATTCACATATAATTAGAATTCTTTAGTTCCAAAATCTCCTTTTTGGACCAAATGAAAAGCGTAATCAAATAATCGACTCTTAATGCTCTTACTAACCCATTTATAACAATAATATATGATTTCTAATCATTAAAGAAAAAAATGAATAAATAATAATAATCATTATATTTCCTTTTGCCAAATAAGATCAATAAACTCTTAAATATTTTTTAATAAAACACCTCCGTAAGATTATTCTAAATGTGTTTGTGCAGATGTGTTTACAAAGGTCAGTTTGAATAAACTTTATTTCTTTTGTAGACAACCAACGGTCCAAAAACCCAAATAAAGTCCTGGCCCCGCCCACCATCCGTCTCTCTGACCAATCAAAATGATTGTTTCATATAGAGGGCTGGGTTGGTTCATATTTAAAGGGCTGCACACATAAAACCTTATCTGTTCTTTAATACCTGATTTCTCTGATTTGCTGACATCAAACCGGCAGCAAGGTTTCTCAAAAGGAGGTTCGTGGGCCTCCGAGGGTACGCTGGGCCCTTCGGGCGGGGGGGATTTTATCAGATGCTTGTTTGGCATGCATAATTCCTAAAATAGGTTTAGTGTAATAAGTTTGATGAAAATGCAAATATATGTTTATCAGCCATAACATTAAAACCACATTATTATTGTGTAATAATAATGTACAGTTGATGTAATCTAACTACTTTATGCTGGTCCTGAGAGAAATCCTTTACGTGATATGGAAAAGTTCCACTCCCAGATTCAGATTACTTTAAAGGAGGATTACAGATTACAGAAACATTCTATTCTATCTGGAGAGAACCGGTTTCCACTGGGCATGAAACAATGTAATCTGAAAAGTAACTAGTAACTACAACTTTCAGACAAAGGTAGCGGAGTATGAGGATAAAGCGGGATTCAAAAGAGTAATCAAGTAAAAGCACAAATACCTTAAATGTGTGTTTAAGTACAGTGTTTGAGTAAAAAGTACACAATTACTGTCCAAAACCGTAAAAATACAGTCGTAAAAGGCTAAACAGAGCCTCGCATTAACAGAAAAGAGGAATATTACTGATTATTATTATTAATAAACATCAATAAGAAAATGTAATCAAACGCCTAAGAAACTGCGTCTCCAGAGTTTTAATCCAGAATGACAGAAACTAAACAATAACAGGATAAAAATAACTATTTAGAAGAGAAAAGTACAAAAACGCGATGAAGTTTATGAGCAGTATTTGCAGACCGACGCGATAATAACAAAGTAATATCGCACAAAATATTGCTATTATATTTTTCAGGGTTTGATGTCTAAACTTCCTGTACAAAGGGGGAGGAGCTATAGAGGAAACTAGTAGAAGCATTAAGTAGCATAAAATGGAAGTAATCAAGTACGAGTACCTCAAATGTGTACTTAAGTGCAGTAACGAACTAAATGTACTTACTTCCTGTCTGAATTTAGAAACATCTTTGGAACCCAAACCTGAGGCGCCACAGGATCGGGGACAGGAAGCGAGGGGTCCCCGGCTGAGGGGACAGGAAGCGAGGGGTCTGCTGCTGTGGGGGCGGGATCTTTTTCCACGGGGACAATGCCATTATTTCAGCTCCATTGGTCAGGAATGTCAGATTTCACAGACCGCTGCCCCCCTAAACTTTAACCTTAAGCATCACACAGACCCGACTCTGCTGCAATTCTGATGTGGACCCTCCCCTCCCACCCCCCCACCGAACGTGGCTGGTCCTGGTACTAGTGTTGGGTTTTATTTTGGGGGATTATTTTGGTCCAGATTTGAATAGGCAAAGAGTTCCTGCAGGATGTGAGCCAGACTGACCCGGGTCTGAGGCCTGGGGGTCCGAAGAGGGTCTGATTGTGGTTCTGGCTGCTGGGGGGTCTCAAGTTGGAGTCCATGTTCACTGAAAAAGAACCTTTTAATTTTTTGGAGCTCATCAAACGCGGGTAATGACAGATTTGTGAATGGAAGAGCGAATTTGTGTTCATTGTTAAAATTAAACTATCCCATGACGTCACTACTGCGCGCAGCCAATCGCCAACGAGATTAGATGTATTCTCCGCCAATGGGAGCAGAGATGAGCGCGTGAACGAACCAATGGCAGGCTGGCATGCAAATAAGGAATTTGTCTCGGCAAGAGCTGAATGTCAACTAGTCAAAGATGGAGTCCGGATCTGGGAGGCCGTGAGGTTTCCTGCAGATCCGATTCGGTTTTTCTCGCCGAGGAGCTTTTACGCGCGGCCGCCCGTGACTGCGGCAAGAACGGAAGCACGTGTGGGAGATTAACGGGACCGACGACGACGTTTTCCGCCGCCCGAGTGGGGAACTTGGCTCTCCTTGTGTGCGCCGGGCTGTAACGGACCGGACCGGCCCTCCTGCACCAGGTACCAGAACCTCGGGTTCGCCGCGGAGCGCGTGGACGGATGCGGATGATCGGTGGGTCTGATTGGAGGGTGCGCGAACTCTCGTTGCTTAAAAACTGTATAGCAGCTATTTCGCGCGTGCGTGTGCGTACGTACGTACGTGTGTGTGTGTGTGTGTGTGTGTGAGTGAGTGAGAGCGGGAGAGAGAGAGGTGCGCGTGCTCGTCGGGGCACGCTCGAATAAAGGGATTGATTGACAGGTGTGGGCTCGTGCTGCTGCTCATTGTTGATCCATCCAAACTAACATCACATGAGGCTTCGGAGAGGGTGTCAGGGGGCACCCATGGGTGCAGCAAATTAGCTGCTAATTACTCTTTAATAAATTAATCTACCCATTAGGAATAAATCAAAGCCGCAGGTTAATTTTCTATCAAAGAATTCCTGCATTAATCATTTTAGAACACACCTTTAGTCCCGTTATAAATAGTATTCATCACAATGAAGATCTGTACGTAATTATAAAATGTATTTATCATACCTAACAATGTTATCTATCTGGTGTATTAATACTGAATAGTATTCATATTTATTTACCCAGCAGTAATGTGAATTTATAGTAAATGAGAATCACAGTTATTCCCATGAAATGGTTTGCTGCTGTAAAAATCGACATTATTATTTTATGTGGATCATAATAATAAGCAAAAATCATTTTTAGCTGCGGTGAGTGAAAGAAACTCTAAGAAGCTAAGATTTTCAGCAAAGAGGTTGTTTTTTTTTTTCACCACACGCACACACGCACACGCACGCACGCAGATCCTCACTGTAGGAATGTGTGTGCTGGCGTATTATGGTATGGCCCAATATTCAACAGGACCATGTGGAGAAAAACAACTTCTCAGGGAGCCTCATGGAGGTTTGGGCTGCAGAGAAAGTCTGCTCTCTCGCTCTCTCTCTCTCTCTCTCTCTCTGCCGGGGGTTTGGAGAGAAGCCTCGGCGGTTTAGTGAGGGAAAACTGGCTGATTGTAAACTTCTCCAGACGTTGGGAGTAACAAAGCCCTTCGACCCGCTGCTCCCTCAACCGGGACGGTATCGGGTTGCCACTTTGGCTGAAGGGACGAGAATAGTAGGTATTAAATGAAGGTTTCTGGTATTGTATGGCGGAATGTGCTCTTTGCCCTATATATGTTCTCTCCACCCTCGTTTCCTCCAGGCGAAGTCCTGCCTATTTGCAGGGAGGCCTCAGTCTATATAGGAGCAGCTCTCAGCGCCACCAACAAACATTTTTTTCCACACGTTCATGTCTTCGTTCTGATCCAATTTGCACAGATTACAGGCTTTTCCCCGCTCCGGCTTTTGACGCCATATCAGCCATATTGTATGGTAAAGCTATTAAGCCTCTATGCCTGTTTCACGGCTGCTCCTTTGCATGCAGCTCCCGACATGTTCATGGATGTTTGCTGGAATGCTCCCACACATGCAGCCCCGGCGACTGTCGACAAGAGTTTAGGCGGCGTCGGGGCTGACGGCGTGCACGCCGGCCTTTTCAATAGGAATTCATTGGATGAGCAGCTTTGTTGTCCAAAGCCCTTTTTCTGTTGTACTACTGTGAAATCAGATGAGCAGTGCAATATTAAAAGGGCATTGGCTGACAACCCCCCCCTCGACACTCACACACACACGCACACACACACGCGCACATACACCACGCCTCCCTCCCTTCCGCCCTTCCTCCCTCCTCCACCTCCCACTTCCTCTACTTACAGATCTTATATGAACACGGATCTAGCGCTGCTGGTTGTGTCTGAGGAGCAGCCGCCGCCGCCGCAGAGGTCAGACGCTCTGACGATGTTGCACTACTGTTCCATCCACTCAAGCAGTGCAATAGTATTGTCATAGCATTCGGCCTTCGCCCTCCCTACGCCACCGCCGCCGCCACACGCACAGGAAGGACGGACGCCTCTAAGTGGAGAAAAATTGAAGAGAAAAACGCTGGAGGTGGAGGTGGAGGAGGGTGTATAGGTTCTGAGTGGAAGGCAGCCCCCCCCCCTTCCCCCAGATTCTCTCAAACGCATTTCCAGCAGCGGTCACATGACAAAGGCCGTAGGTTTAGAGCAGATTGGAGCCATTTTTTTTAACCACAGCTGGTCACCAACCGGGCCGAAGTGATAAACGGAGAAGAAAAAAAAAATAACCCAGAATCCAATTCCGATTGTCACTTAACGTCCAAACCCGTGAGAGGGACAGAGTGGGTTTCTAGCCGCCAGCGTACGGAGGAGGCGTGAAGTCTCATCATTCAAACCAAGAAACGGTTTCAGACTCTGAAGGGCTTGAATTGAGCCGGGGTTTGAACGCCGGGGCCGGTCGCTCCTGGCCTAACTTTTCATGTGTTTTGTGATTCTGGTCTTTTCACCTTCCCCCGCCCGTCTGACGATCACGCCGGCGCCTCGCCGACGGCGAAAGACTCGGTGAAAGGTTTTTGGTTCGGTGTTGAAAGAGAAATTAAAACCTTAAAAGAAGTCGATCCAAAAATCGTCTTTGCACATTTGTGGTATCGAGGAAATCGTACATATTATTTTACATTCTATGACTCCATTTTACATTTATGTGTTCGCAATTTTCCTTTTTATTCTTCTAAATTTTCCGATATATATTTTGGATTGTTTGAGTTAAAAAAAAAAAATTCTCAAGGTATTTAAAAATAATTATAATAATAATAATTTATGTAGGTTTCTGGTTCCGGATGTTAGTGCGGTGCGTCTAAGTGAATAAATAATAATCAGGTAATAAAGGTGATGTTTCGCCTAGAAAAAAAAAAGAAGGGAAAAAAAGAGTTCAAACTTTATTTAATGTGGGATAAAATGGTCAAATCAAAAATAATCAGAGACGCCATAAATGATCAGCCGCACACTTTTATTCCGCATTTTAACAAAAAAAAGGTTCTGTTTAAAAATGACTATATTGTGGAAATGAACCCAGTCCGCTCGGATCCAGAATTTTTTAGACCTGCAGTAACCATGTTGGACCAGTAGGTGGTGAATGTGAGCACAGTAACGTCATTTTGTCTTTGCTCAGTATTAAAATGAGTCTAAATAATTGTTTTTATTCATTTTAACACGTTTGATCCATAAATGTATGGAAAACGCTGAAGTTTAAACAACAGGGCAGTGGTTTGTAGTATTTTTTAATAAGTTTTGTCATTTTGTTGCTTTACGCCATCGCTTAAATGCATCTTTTAATATGAATACATATTAGGAAAATAAGAATAGAAAGAGTCTCAGTGAACGGATGAAGTTCTGGTAGTCGTTAAGTTTACGTTTCAGTTCATGGATTTCTTCTCTGAAGTCGAAACGGATCAAATCTGGTGTAAAATCTATAAAATCATTCACCTGATGAAGTCAGGTTTTATATTCTTCTTATTTTCAGCCGTTTCACAACATTCAGTTTTTGTTTTGTGGTCGTACGACAATATTGCGAAAAACCGCTCAATATTAAAACAGGATAATGATCAGAATTTGTCAATTTGAGCGATAATAATTTCAGAATTTCGGGTTCAGTTTTTTTTTTTAAAATTAATTATTATCCTTCTTCCCCCGTTAACGTCTCACGAAACTCCGGTCCAGTTCAAACGTCAACGGTTTCCATACCGATCAAAATGGTTTTCTATTCCGTTTATTTAAAAGTTCTGGGCTCATATGACATCATTGCGAAAAATGATCTGTGTGTATTTGGAGCTAAAAAAAATGAATATGCTGCAGTAACCACGCCGAGCCAGTAGGTGGCGGTGTGGCGGCGAACACAGGCTCAAAAACATCATTTTCTAATTATGAGAAAAAAGTTGTCATACTGTCACAACTTTAGATAATCTGTTATTTCTTCTTTCCTCACCTGTTAATAATAAATAATAAGTAATAATCATGATTGATCGCAGTAATCCACTGCAAATGTTTCCTCACGTTTTTAAAACCGAGTTCTGTGTTCCTACGCCGGCGCCGTGAAAACGACCCTCGTTCACACGAATCCACAAAAATTTGAAAAACGCCGCAATAATCATCAACAGACATCATGATGGCGAATTTACGCCTAAAAAATTCTTCTTCTTTTTTGGGCTGTACCATTAAACAAACAAACAAACAAACAAATACATGAATCCCCGTGGATCTAGGCGATAGGCGCGGTCGTCAGCCTGAACATGAAGTCGCCTCCAGGGAAGTGATGTCACAGCTTTCACAAGTTCTGCCGGTTTCTGCACGACGGCAGTCAAAGTTTCAAAAGAGTTTGCGCCTCCAAAATGCTGCGTGATGATGATGATGATGATGATGAAGAGTCAAATTTAACATGAGCTTACTGCGACCCACTGAGAATCCATATGCTAACTAGCTTCCCGCTACAATCCGGTTGAGTGCCTCGAATGGAGACGTTTATTTTTTAGCTCCAAGTTCGTTTAAACGAGATGAATAAATAATAAATAAATAAAATACGTTTATTTAAGTTAATCAAAAATAATTATTCCATTTCTTCCGTGCGTGGCCGTGTGACTGCAGCGTCAAAAGATCTAAGGGCAACGATATTTTAATATATATATATATATATATATATAAATTAAATTAAATGTTTTGTTGTTTTTTGTTTTTTTACCGTTCTGCTTTTGACAAACTGGTCCCGGAGAATTTAACGGATCAGCTTCAGAACTGATATGGGGCCCGTTCAGACCCAAAGGATTAAAAGTAATCGGTTCAGACCGGAACCGTTTTTCTCCAGAACCTGGTTTTAAATAAAACTTTTTCTTTTTTCTTCATATTCTCAGTTAAAAACAATAAATAAAAATTCTGGATAAATTCAGAATACTGGGAATAAAGTCAGAATTCTGTAGAATAATTCCACATACCCGTATGTCGCCCTAATTCTCTTCTGTACAATTCACTCCAACGAAACAAAAGTAACAAATTGAAAAAGCGGAAACGGAGAAATGAGTTAAAAACCGAGCTGCTGCGTCAAAGTCGGGGCGCTTTGCATCAATGGGACATTTTTAAGATAAATACTTTTAAGTATTTAATATATAAAGTGTTAAAAATGTACAAACACACCTTTGGGTTTCTACAGAAGAATGTTCAGTTGAACCTGTGGAGAAATAATAAGAGTTGAATTCATTAAATAGAGTTAAAACTAAAACTCCCCCCGGCCCACCCGAGGGTCCCGGACCACAGTTTGGGCAGCAGTGGCCGGGGTTGGGCCCGTCGGGGAGGGGAGCCCGGCTGCTTTACTAGCTTGCGTCTGTGTCGGGGGAGACCCGGGCCTCCTGGACCACGCCTCCTAAAAAAACAGGACATTTTGTTCACAGAACTTCACAGGCTGTCTGGTCGCGTCTCGGACCACGTGTGGGATTAAGTCACGGCAGCGCCGGGGTCAACTTTCTCAACTCCTCGCACGTTTCCTGCCGGAGCGGCCAGAGCTGCTCCTCAGATTGAATCATCCAGATTAATAAAACCTGGCTCGGGTTCAGCGCTCCAGCTGGAGGCTGTCTGAAAACGTCCGGATCAGAACCGGGGACTTTAGAGATAACACAAAGTATTTACCTGCAGTTACCTTCAGAAATGTAAATAATCCACAGAAAATAAACTCTTTTATCCTTTTCTGATGTTTGGAAAGTGAAAATTCATTCCTCTTTATATAAAATAACATCCTCTCTGGATCAGAACCGCGTGAAAATAAGAACATTTAATCCAGAACGGAATCCATTTGTGGAGGAACGAAGAAACGTCCAGCTCAGCGCTGCAGTCATTTTGTGTGTGTGTGTGTGTGTATTTGTGTGAAAGTGTGTGTCTGTGTGTGTTTGTTGGAGAGTGTGTATGTGTGTGTCTTTGTGTGTGTGAGAGGGTGTGTGTATGAGAGTGTATGTTTGTTTGTGTGTGTGTGTGAGAGAGAGTGTGGGTGTTTGTAATTGTGTGTGTGTGTAAGTGAGATTGTTTGTGATTGTGTGTGTGATTTTGTGTGTGTGCGTGAGAGTGTGTGTGTGTATGTGTTGGTGTGTGTGTGTGTGTTGTGTGTGTGTGTGTGTGTGTGTGCGTGGAGCACAATGCTCTTTTTTCCCTCTCATTCCCTCTCTTGTGTGGAAGCATGATTTGAATGTGCGGCCTGAAGGAGTCACGGTGTGGGTGGGAGAACTGGGGTAAGTTTCCTCTGTGGGGCAGGTCGTGGGGAGGGGAGGAGGGGGATGGGGCTCCTTGTGAGGAATGTGGAGGGCAGGGCGTGTGGGGGTGGGTTTTCATCCTCCTCTTTTTTTTTCCCGTAAGTGTGTGTGTGTGTGTGTGTGTGTGGCGTCACATTCAGCCACTGTTCTTCAGCCCACTGTGGAATCCGGTCGTCACACACGTTTGATCGATACGGTTAAAATAATGATGTTTGGGGAAAAAGAGACAAATGATAAAAATGAAGCTTCCTTAGAAAAAAAAACTTAGTGTTAAATTCAGCGGATTCGATTTTCGACCTGAAGAAAAAATTGAAATAATGAGGATTAATGCCTTTAAACACTTTTAAACACTGTTAAACACTGTTAAACACTTTTAAACATTTTTAAACACCTTTAAACACTTTTAAACACTGTTAAACACTTTTTCTCTGGAGGTGTATGTTACTATACTTCACATTTCACCCTCATCATTTGTTTTTCTGCACATTTACACACAAACAGAGCAGATGTTTTATTAAAAACAATCTATTTGTTGTAAATCTTTCCATTTTATATCTATGCAGATATTCATGTTGACTTTGATGTTTCACACGGGAACATCAAAGCCGCAAAACATTTCGGATTGCTTTGTTTTTTTTTCTTTTTGCACGTTGAGACTTTCTCCTGTTTCTCTCGTTTCTACACAAACTAAGCTTTTATTTTTAAAACATATAAACCAGTAGAGGTTTGTATTTCATATTTACGCATAGATTTGTGTTTACAGTCAGGTTAAACATCGGGACATAAAAGTCATTATGAAATGTTCAGCACATATGGTCCTATTCTTTTGCACATTTAATCCACAAACTCAGCAGCTACTGCACATTTTAAAACACATTTTTTATAAATAATTACATTTTAAAACACATCCTAAATTATCCTTCTGTTGTTTTAGTAAATGTTTCAATTATTATTTGTTTTTATTTATTTATTTATTTGAGTCATTTTTCTAAAAATTGACTTCCTGTTTTTCAACATAAATCCACTTCCACTTCCTCCTCGTTGATCTTTTCTTCATAACTACGTCTATTTGGTATTTGGGCATGAATTCGTGTTGGACTTTCATGTTACGTAGCAGGACATCAAAGTCACGACTCGCGGATGAGACCCGCGCCAAATTAACTCAGTTTCTTAAAGATTCTTTTCTGACATAAACCCGACAGTTTTACATTTTCTTCTCTGTCATAAAGTGATTTGAAGAAGATTAAAATGAGCCAGGAGGAAGATCAGAAAAACAATTTATTGTTTTTATAGAATCATTTTAACTTTGTTGAAAAACAAATATTTGCATCCGGTGGAAAAATTGTTAAATGTGTCTAGTCGACATAAATAATTGGATCCTGATTGGATCAATAATGCGTCTCTTTTGAAGTATGGCCTCCTCTCATTATGGGATGTCGAGTGTGGGGTCTTTCTGTTATTTGGCGTGGAATGAGGCGTCGGGGGAACCGACGGCGGGATGAGCGGCGTGTAGAAACTCGTCACTCTCATCCCGCTGGAGGCCAAAATACCGGAGCAAGTCTTGATGACGAGGAGCGCTCCTCATCCAGAACTCAGAATTTGGACCAGGACGTCACGGAGAGAGCGTTTGGCAATGGCCACCATCTTTTTATTGAGGTCGTCCTCCGTCCAGAACCCAGAGCGGGTTCTTTTAGCCGCGCTTCCTCAGGAAGGAAAGAAAAATAACCCGGGGGTGGATGTAAGATGTGGAGTTGATCACATGACAAACTGGAGACGGAATGGATCGTCAGTATTTGCAGAACTTACAGAATTATTGGCGCCCTTGGCGAAAAAAAAAAAATGGATGCTGAAAATACCTTTATGTTATTTAAAATAATAAATACATTCTTAACATAAAACTATTTATTTTCCCCTTAAACATGTGTGCCACAATTATTGGAACCCCGAGTAATCTCCTCTACTGTTTTATATTTCTACCTTCACCTGTGTGAGCAGGAACTCTGAAGTGGTGAACAGGTACTTCCTGTTTGACTGGGGTATAAATATGAGGTGACACAGGCCTGATTCTCTCTGAGGTTCTTCACCATGATGAAGACCAGAGAACACAGCAATGAGGAGCAAAGAAAAGTTGAAGAGCTGAACAAATCTGACAATGGAGACAAGAACATCTCTCAGCAGTTCAAAATGTCAGTTTTGAACAGTTAGATCAATAATGAAGAAGTTTAAAGAGACTGGAGATGTTAGACATCGACCTGGAAGAGGACGTGTCTGTAAACTGACCCCACACACTGTGAGGAGGATGGTTGGACTGGATAAAAACTCTCCCAGGATCACAGCTAGAGAGGTCAGAGGTCAGCTGAATCTTGGGGTCAGAAAGTCTCCCTAATAACCATCAGATGGCGCCGACACCAACACCAGCTGTTTGGGAGGGCAGCAAGAAAAAAGCCTCTGCTGTCGTCCACACACAAGCTAACACTGCTACAAGCTAACGCTGCTACAAGCTAACGCTGCAACAAGCTAACGCTGCTACAGTTTGACAAACACCACTGGGACCTTCACTGGAACAAGGTCAGAGGTCAGATCAGACCAAAGTAGAGCTTTTTGGCTACAAACATGGGTGTGGCCTAGCAAGAGAGAAAGCCATATAGAAAAGCCCCTCATACCCACTGTGAAGTCTGGTGGTGGATCTCTGATGCTGTGGGGCTGTTTTCCTTCCAAAGGTTCTGGACATCTTGTTAAAGACATGGTTCCATGGACTCCATCAAACACCAGCAGATACTGGATGAAGACCTAAAAGTCTCTGTCAGGAACCTTAAAGTGGGTCGTGGTTGGACCTTCCAGCAGGACAATGATCTGAAGATCACCTCAACATCAACCCAAGAAGGGTTCAGAGGTCACAGAATAAAGGTTCTGCCGTGACCATTCCGAATTGGTGACAGATCTTCCAAAAAATTGTGGCACAAATGTTTAAAATAAATAATATATATTTATTTGTTGTATTTAGTTACCCGAGTAAAAGGTTAGATTTTTTTTGATTTAATTGAATAAGTAGAAGAAGTAGATCTTTGATTCAGTCTGTGTTTTATTTTGTCTAGTCAAAACTCTAACTGTTTATAGCTGCTAATTGCTACAAGATGGTTTTAAGTCTTCTAGTCTGACCTGTAAACATTATACGTCGTCAAAATGTCCCAGCCCCACCCTGCCTTTCTGACACAGACATCTGTTCCGCATCTGTTACTACCTCCGCCGCCATCTCAGAGGTGAAACCGATCAGAACCCACCCCCCATAGAACCTCCACTGTGAGTGTATACGGAGCAGAGGGGCAGAATAATAATTGAGACGCTTATGTAGCCGACACATGTCGGCTACATAAGCATTACATTATGTATAATTATATGTACTATATATGTAGACATCCTATATATGTCCCCCCCCCCCCAAAAGAGTACCTCAGGGTAATCCAGGGGGGTGCGCAAGATTTTTTTTAAATGATTCCTTGACAAATATGTATAAATTGTAGGTTATTCATTCTAAATTGTGTTGTGGGCGGGACGTTTGGATGTTGAGTGACGGATGAAAATCAACAGATATTCCTGTTTTAGCAGCGAAGGAGCCGATCAAACAGAGAAAGAGGTTCAAGAATAAATCAAACGAAAACACCCGCAGCTGCAACAGAAATCTAAAATAGTTCCTAAGTACTGTAAAAACATAAAAAAAAACAACTAGAATTGAAAGTGATAAATACATAAAAAAACGAAATAATGTAAATTCAGAAGTAATAAATGTGGTAATAAGTACTGTAAAATAAACATAATTATCACCATTCAATTATAATACATTAGTGAACAAATAATGTAAAATAAAAGCAAATAACTTTGATAAATAATGCTGAGTCAGGAATGAATGAAAACAAATCTTTAAATAAGTGCTGTAAAATAAACATATAAATATAATAATAGATCATCAAATAGAGAATGTAAAGTAAAAACATAAACTGTGTGATGACTAAAATATTAGTTTATAATGAATTTAATGATTTTAAACTTTTGAAATGTTTCAGGTCTGTCGTCTTATTGAGGGTCAGAGGTCAAACTCTCTGCTGCCGTTCGTTTCTTATTAAACAAAAGCCGCTGAAACTTCTTCCTCATTGTTTTTAATAATAATAGTAATACATTTAATTTATAATGCACTTTACATTTGGATCAAATCTCTCTTTTATCCTTTTTTTGTTTATTTTTCATTAGTGAGACACGATCAAAGTAAAATTCAGGATTCCCTCCGAAAAAACAAACAATTTTTGATTAGATAAAAATATAAATGTGCTGAATAATACTGCTTATAAACTTAAAACTAGAAATAAATGTAATGAAATAACAAAAATAAGATGAAGAGAAAAAAATCATCAAACAATTAAAGATTTTTGTTATGATTCACTCATAAATAAAAATATAGTAACAAATGAAACGAATCAAATAAGGATAAATGATCAAACAAATAAGCAATTTAATATTTAATAATGATAAATTAATGAAGTACTGTAGAAATATAGAAAGAAATTATAAATGAACAATCAAAGAAGTAATAAAAATAAAGTAATGTGACTGATGTACAATTGTGTAGAATTAAAATAAAATGACAGGAATAAGTATATAAATACTAGAAATCAATAATGAATCAGTAATTAGATAAAAAATAAACAAATAGTTAATGAGTAAATAAATACTGTTAAATAAAAATGAATGAATAAATTGTTAATTATTAGTTATTAAGATTATAACATACATTTCTGATTTTATATAAAATTCTCAATAGTCAAATAGTTTGACAAACATTCATTAGGCCACTTTAAAAAAGTGATATAATGTTAACATTTGTTTACCTCTTTATTTTTACTGAAAGTGAACAAGTGTCTTTAATATTTTTAATCTAATATATTATTTTATTTTTTTTCAGCTCCCTTAAGTCTGTAAAAAAAATAAAAAATAATGTAATGTCATAAAAACAACCCATTTTATATATATATATATATATATATATATATATATATATAAAGCTAAATTTACTTAGCTGGTAAAAAAGAACATCTTCACTTCGCTTTTGGTCGTCTTCATCGCTTCAATAAACTCTCGTCATGTGTCCCTTGAATTGCGGCCACACTGCCCCCTGTGGTCTCTGGTGGTACCGGTAAAATGTGGATTAATGTTGCTGTGTGACGCCGTCACCGTCAACCAAGCCTTAGAACAGTACCGGTACCAGTCGTTAATGGGTTTGTCGGGTCAAAGTTTCTATGGTTATGACATCATCAACATTCTTACATCACCACTGATGTTCCGTAGTTTCCTTCTGCTCATGGTTCTGTTTCCTCCGTCCTCAGACCGAGGCTCTGGCGCCGTGGAGTCCATCTGGACCCGTCACCTCGCTGGAGAGACCCTATCAATGTTGCCTCTGCTTCTCTGGAGTAAACACAGTAGTGCAATATTGCTTATAGGGTCTCGACTCTGAGGGAAGCTCTCCGTCCTGTGATGTCACTTCCTGTCATCGTTCGGTCCGGCTCCTCCTCCTGCGGATGTTGTAATGCTGGTTCAGTAGAACCTGGTAACTTAAAACTGATCCTCATGAAATCTTTAAGTATGTGTAAAAACATCGACAACATTTGATCAGTTGTACCTTTATTTTATGAGTTTGATGCAAGAAGAAAGTTTATATGATAATTAAAGGTGGAAACAAATCTACCTGTGACCCGACTGAAGACAGAACAACCAATGACTGATTACTCTGGACCCCAACCTATCGGAACCTTTAGGACTTTTGAAACCCTTGACTCTTTGGAAATCCTTGAGACTTTGGGAACCCTTGAGACTTTGGGAACTCTTGAGACTTTGGGAACTCTTGAGACCTTGGGAACCTAGGAGACTTTAGGAACTGTTGAGGCTGTGGTAATCCTTGAGACTTTGGGAACCCTTGAGACTTTGGGAACTCTTGATACTTTGGGAACCCTTGAGACTTTGGGAACCTAGGAGACTTTGGGAACCCTTGAGACTTTGGGAACCCGTGAGACTTTGGGAACCCTTGATACTTTGGGAACCCCTGAGACCTTGGGAACCTAGGAGACTTTGGGAACCCTTGATACTTTGGGAACCCTTGAGACCTAGGGAACCCTTGAGACCTTGGGAACCCTTGAGACTTTGGGAACCCTTGAGACCTAGGGAACCTAGGAGACTTTGGGAAGCCTTGATAACCATCTGGAAGTGAATTAATTGTACGACTATGATCCTTTTAGATCTTTACTGTATCGTTAGTCATATTTCTGTTTCTGTTATCCAAATCAAATCAAAATCTTTGTAACAGAAGACACAAAAGAAAGAAACGATTTAGAAACAAACTGCCGACTCAGCTCTCCAGGCGGCGACAGGAAACTCTCTGACTGACACTCTTTCCCTGTTGCACTACTGTGGGAGCCACAGCGAGCAGTGCAATAATGAAAGGGCATCGGTCAGCAGGGCCCCGCCCCCTCCACGCCGCCGGACCCGCCTCTGAGCAAGGCACCGACGGCAGGGACACCGTGACCGCTGCTCTGCTGCCTCAATAAAGACCAGGAATGAGATGAAGAAGAGTTTGTGTGTTTTATTCTGAGCCTGGCCCTGAGGAGGAGGAGGATGATGATGATGGACAGGAGCCAGACTCTTTCATGATTATTTACTGTTATTATTTATTACTCAGTTTTTATTTAGTGAAGTTCTTATTCCTCTGCGTATGTTTAAACTTGACTAAAATAAGAAATGCTTTTTTTTATTTATTTTTTTATTTGACCCAATAAAGGAGCTGAAAAAAATGTATTCATGAATAAATAATAATTAGATTCTGCTCCAATTTATTTTGACCCACTTCCAATCTTGATCAAAGTGAAACCCGTGTCCAGCAGGAACCAGAACGTGAGGATTCTGGATTTGTAACAGCGGAACATTTAAATTCTGGTGGTTCTGGAATCTTTCTGAACTCCCAGATGGACCGATGGACTCCTTTCATGCTCAGATGTTAAAAACATCAAAGTGGTTCTGTGATTCAAGCGGTTCTGATCCATCATTTCCAGAGAAACCACTTTGGGTTTTTCTTCTCCAGAGGAAGCAGCAGAAACGACATGTTTCCTCCTCAGAAGGTGGGTGGTCATATTTACATTTCCTCTTCTACGCCTGCTGGGACCTCCCTCTGCAGCCCCACCCCCCCAAACCGCCACCGCTGACACTCCCCCACCCACCGAGACCCATTCTAAAGGTCAGCAGCAGTGCACCTTTAAAGAAAGGAGGGGTGGAGAAGATGAGGAAGAGGAACCCACCGCAGAGGATAGACCGGAGTTAAAAAATAAACGCCTCAAATCAACGCTTTGATCTGGCCACAGTCATTATAATATATAAAATCTTTTATTTTTACTTTATCCCTCCATTTAGACATTACAATTAAATGATTTTAGACATTTAAATAAGAGACTTTGTAAAATCTTAATGGTAAAATCATTATTTAATCTTAAAAGCTGTTTTTGTTTTGTTCATTTTTAACTATTCATAACAACAAATTTGCATCGATTGATTTTAAGGCGTGTTAATATATGAATTACTTTACTTTTTTGAGGAACAGCCCTTAAATGCTGAAATGATTTGTTATTGTTTAATATATATTTTCTATTTAAATGTATATATTTTTATTTTAACTGAAAACTTTGATCAGGAAATTAAAGGGACTGATTTTAGTGTGTTAATAAGTGACTCTTAAATCTAAAAATCTCATTATTTATTGCTTTGGATGTAATTTTCAGGATTTTAATAGATTAATTAATTAATTAATTTTTTAAATCAATTGATTTTCAATTCAGAATTACATTTGAATGATTTCCCCCCCCCCCGTTTATTAATAACAAAAATACCTTAAAATCTCTAATCCTGTCAATCAGAAGCGAATCATTTCTTAGAACGCTGAATCAAATTCCTCATTTTTTAAAGACTGTGCCGTTATCTTTCAAGTTTTGGGACTTTAATTTTAGGTTATATTGTTTTATGCCTGTTATTTATAGTTTCTGGGTTTCTTTTAATTATTATTATCTATACAATGTCTTTATTTAAAGCGATCTTTTAGAGAACATTAAAACCCAACACGATAGAATATGTATAAAATCCGGCTGAGTTAAGGTCAAATAAAATAATGTGATTAAATATATGCTGGTGTTACGTTTAGATAATTAATTCGATCATTTAAATCATTTAGTTGTAAAATGAAGCTTTATGGTTGGTTAACCTCTTTCAGGTGTTAAAGAAGTCACCACTCAATTGAGGAAAAAAACATTTTAGTGCTTTTTCGGTTATTATTACGTTGTTAGACACTATTTGTCACGTGACTGAAGGCGGGAGCTGCTGAACTAAACGATGACGTAGTTGATTGTGTGAACAAACGTTTTCCTGGTCAATGTCAGCTTTTGTGGTAATTTGTCTCCACCTGCTGGATGGAGGGAGAACTACAGCAGAGAGGCTTCTACTCTCCTCGCCCTGCTAACAGGAACATTATGACATCATGAAGATGACATCACCGTTCATCCATAATATTATAACCACTGACGGTCGAAGTGAATGAGACGGATTATCCGGTTACCTGTCAGTGGGTGGGATATATATATATATATATATATAAATAAAAAACTTTGCATCAAGTCCGAAGTGGAAACAGCATAAAGCTCTGAGCGATCACACACACACACAAAACAACCGGTTTGTCCGAGGAGCACCTCAACGCACCACAGATTTTATTATTTTCTCCCTTATGACAGAATAAATAAAACAACACAGCATCGCTAGCCCCGCCCCTTCCCTTCCCTTCCCACAACCCAGAGTGCTTCATACCGATGACCCAGGAAACGGTTCTACATCATCCACACTTGACGTCATTTGGTCCAGTCCCGCTACAAACACAGGAATCCATATTCTACACGTCTCCCGTCGAGGATCAGAGCTCGTCGTGGCGCAGCGGCGCCTGGCTAGGCTGGATGAACACGCCCTCCATGGACCGCCACCAGTTGTGCTGATTTGCGGCTCTCATGCCGTGGACCTCGCGCTGGCCGCGGATGGGGTGGCCGTACTGCTCGCCGGTCACGCTCAGAAACACGTCGGTGCCCACGTGTTTGAAACGCACATCCTCGTCCCGCTCCCAGTGGTCGCTGTCGCACTGCACCATCCACACGTCCAGGTCGTCTCCCTCGCCGTTCTCACCAAAAGCACTGACCTCCTGCAGAAGAAGACGGATAAGAACCTGATCAGTACCAGCCGTCAACCACACCGTCACTTCAGAAGGGCATCTTCAGAAGCAAGAAGTTGGCTCCTAGGTCTCACCAGTAGCACATTATGCAAACATCAACAGAAATTCTAGACGCTGATTGAAATCCATCAGTGTGTGAAGGGTTCCTCAGCTGTTTCTAAGGTTCTGGACTCCCCAGATCCACATTGAGAACCATCATCTAAACATGGAGGAGACCTGGAACAACAGTGAACCTTCACAGAAGTGGACCACCTTCCAGAATTCCTCCAAAACAGGAAGGAGGTTAATTTAGGAATCACAGAAGATCCAGAGAGAACATCATAGGATCTTCTGACTTCTCTCACCTCAGTAAAGGTCAGAGGTCATGGCTCAGCTATTCCAAAGATCATGGGACAGTGGTGAGGAGAAAGCCACTGGTGACCCAGAAGAACATTAAGGCTGGTCTGAATTTACCCACAAGCCACCTTGATGACCCTCAGAACTTCTGGGAGAATCTTCTCTGGACTGATGATTAAAAAGTTGACCCGTTTGAAGACGGGGGTCCCGTTCCATCTGGTGGAAACTAAACACAGCGTTCCACCAGGCGGACGTGGAACGTTGAGGAGATGATCTGCAGCTTCAGGACCAGAACGACTCGCCATCATGGAGGGAAACACGGATTCTACTGAAGGAGAATGTCAGGTCATCAAACCCTCCAATGTTTCTGCACTAAAGCGGTTCTGTAAAGAAGAGTGGGTCAAGGTTTGGGAGGGTTTGGTTCCAGCTGTTGCTACTTAAGGAGGAACTTCTAGATATTGAGATCAGGGGGTGAATACTTTTCCGACAGGTCTGGTTTCGGACATCTGACCTGGTTATTGGACAGCGGCGAGTTGAAGCCGTGTGTGTGGAGGTTCCGACCCGTCTTCATGTGTGTGATGCGGACACCCTGTCCACACTTGATGGCCGTCCCTCGCTGACACGGACGCTCGGGTTTCCCGCGGATCTGCCAGTAACTGTTGGCATCTTCTGCGTTCTCCACGCCAGTCACTGACTGCTGTCCACTACCTACACACACACACACACACACACAGACACACACACACACACAGACACAGACACACATACACACACAGACACAGACACACACACACACACAGACACACACACACACACAGATCAATTTGTGTAATTTCGTCGCTAAATAATTGTTTTTCATTTCCAATGTTAAGTCAAATTTAGATAATTTTCATAGTATTTTCAAATTTATAGCGAAAAAGAGATGGCGAGATAGTGAGATAGAGATGGTGATATAGAGATGGTGAAATAGAGATGTGATATAGAGATGTGAGATAGAGATGGTGAGATAGAGATGTGAGATAGAGATGGTGAAATAGAGATGTGAGATAGAGATGGTGAAATAGAGATGTGATATAGAGATGTGAGATAGAGATGGTGAGATAGAGATGGTGAGAGAGATGGTGAGATAGAGATGTGATATAGATATATAGAGATGTGAGATAGATATGGTGATATAGAGATGTGAGATAGAGATGGTGATAGAGAGATGGTGAGATAGAGAGATGGTGAGATAGAGATGGTGAGATAGAGATGTGATATAGAGATATAGAGATGTGAGATAGAGATGGTGATATAGAGATGTGAGATAGAGATGGTGATAGAGAGATGGTGAGATAGAGATGGTGAGATAGAGATGTGATATAGAGATATAGAGATGTGAGATAGTGATATAGAGATGTGATAGAGAGATGGTGAGATAGAGAGATGGTGAGATAGAGAGATGGTGAGATAGAGAGATGGTGAGATAGAGAGATGGTGAGATAGAGAGATGGTGAGATAGAGATGGTGATATAGAGATGGTGATATAGAGATGGTGATATAGAGAGATGGTGAGATAGAGATGGTGATATAGAGATGTGAGATAGAGATGGTGAGATAGAGATGGTGATATAGAGATGGTGAGATAGAGATGGTGAGATAGAGATGGTGAGATAGAGATGGTGAGATAGAGATGGTGAGATAGAGATAGAGATGTGAGATAGAGATGGTGATATAGAGATGGTGATATAGAGATGGTGATATAGAGATGGTGATATAGACAGGCGGATGAGTTAAGTAAATTATATTTGACATTCTATATTTCTATTTTAAAATCTTACACCCTACTGTAAGGCATGTAAGACAATGAATGAATGAACTTTAACATCCACAATTTATTTAATATATTTTACAAGATGAAATGTTGATAAATATTGTTGTAAATAGAAATGAAAAGTGACTTTAGACAAACACAGCTTTAAAAAATAAATAACACAATAGACACTCATTATTAGCCGTTTATTTGTTGAACGTGTCTGGGTCCGAACTCGGTCATAGATGATTTAATTTGTAAATGTGTGTGTGGAGTGTGTCGCGCTGACTTCTGGACTCACCTGAGCCGTATTTGACGTCATGAGAGTGAAGACGGACGTTGTGTCTCGTGTTGAGCAGTTTGACCAGAGAGCCACACGTCACGTAGCTCAGCTCAGATTCTGCCCCCACACCGTAGGTCCATAGTAGCAGAAACATGACGGACCGGCCCAAAACACGGAAAGCGTGACTTACCTCCATCTTCGAGTCTCCGTTCCAAACTGAGATGAAGAACCGCCCAGCCAATCACATTCAAAGACACCGCTGCTCTCAGCCTATCACAGCGTGACAGGTCCTGAAGACGGAAGTGAGTGGCAGCACGTGATTGGTCGATGCTGAGAGAAAAAGCCGGAAGCGATCCAGCGATCGGTCCTTTCAAAAATAACAATTGATAAATCAATGAAATAAAATAAATATCTTTGAAATAAATCCATGAATGTTTTTGCTGTTTTTATAGCAAAATCAAATTCGCCACAAAGGCAATAAAGTAGGTACAGCACAAACTGATCAAATAAACAAATAAGATAAACAAATAAATAAATTATTAAATAAATTTATTAACAAATAAATAAATACTAAACCAACTTACTCACTTCATTCTATTTTGTAAGTTTTCTTTTCTTTTTTATTATTCTATCTTTGTTTTATTCAATTATGTTTCATTTTTAATCTCTAGATCATATTAATTGCATATTGATATAATCATCTTTGTAAAGGCCTTTTTCAACTGATGTTGTTTGTAACTGGTCAATATTGATAAACTTAACTTGACTTGACTTACCTCAAAGGTCACCCCCTAGCAACAGTCAATCAGCCATAAAATTATAACAATGACTATGTAATCAGAATGACAGGTATCTATGGTAACCATGTCTGGTTACCACGGTTACCCACCAGTGGGCGGGATATATTATCTTGTTACCATGGTCACCTGTCAGTGGGTTGGATATATTGTCTGGTTACCATGGTCACCTGTCAGTGGGTTTGATATATTATCTTGTTACTATGGTTACTTGTCAGTGGGTTGGATATATTATCTTGTTACTATGGTCACCTGTCAGTGGGTTTGATATATTATCTTGTTACTATGGTTACTTGTCAGTGGGTTGGATATATTATCTTGTTACCATGGTTACCTGTCAGTGGGTTTGATATATTATCTTGTTACCATGGTTACCTGTCAGTGGGTTTGATATATTATCTTGTTACTATGGTTACCTGTCAGTGGGTTTGATATATTATCTTGTTACCATGGTTACCTGTCAGTGGGTTGGATATATTATCTGGTTACCATGGTTACCTGTCAGTGGGTTGGATGTATTAAGCTGCAGGTTAATATTTTGTTCTAAATGTTGATGTTGAAAGCAGGAAATATGGACAAGTGTGAGGATCTGAGTAACTTGGACAGGGCCCTGATTGGGCTTGCTAGAGGACTGGGTTCAAAGTGTTGACTTGGCCACCATATTCCCCAGATCTCCATCCATTCAACATCTATGGGGATGAGCTAGAATCTAGCTCATCCCCATTATCTAGCTGCTAGATAAACAAGTCTGACCCATGGCGGGTCCTCATTACTACCTGTAGGACTCGGTTCTGCTGCTAACATCTTGGTACCAGATACCACATAACACCTTCAGAGGTCCGCTGGAGTTCTGGCCTCGAGGGATTAGAGCCACTTGGGCAGCAAAAGGGGTCCCTCTAACATTTTGCACGTCTTTATAAAACAATCCAGTAATATAAACAATGGTAAATATTTCAAATGAATCATCTAAAGTTTAGATGATTCATGATTCATTTGTATGTGAAAGATCTCAGTTTTTAATTAGTTAACGGTTAATTCTCTATGCGTGGCAGATTTACTCATGGAGTTCCCCAGGGCTATGTGCTTAGACCTCTATTATTCATACTATACAGAATGTGCTTTATGAAAGATTATCAGGAAAAATAAACTTCCATTGTTATCCAAATGGAACCAGGTGAAAATAATCACTTATACTTAAACTCTTAAGGACATTTAAACCTGGTTGACCAGAAATCTTTCTTTACTCTATTCGGATAAATGTGAAGTTATTTGCACCTCTGAAATTTATGATCTGATAGTACAACTACTCTGGATGGCATAACCTTGACCTCCTGCAGTGCCTTGGCCTCCGCCACCATTGTGAGGAACCTGAGAGTTTTCTTCAGTCAGGATATGTCCGTTAACTCCTAAATAAAACAGATATCAGGACTGGAATATTTAAAGGTTTAGATTCTAAACCTGCGACTCAGCGAGATCAGAAGAGCTGCAGTCGGATTACTGGCCACACGGGGGCAATATTGGTAACATGATTTAAACTAAGGAGAGAGAGAGAGCGAGAGAGAGCGAGAGAGAGAGGGCAGTATCATTAGGTAGCACACACCCGCATATTATTATTAATACTATTATTATACATGAATAAATGAATACATGAACTTTTTAGTTACTCTGTTACTTTGTTTTTCTCTTTTTCGAGGGATCCCATCGCCCCCCTACACATAAAGACTTAGAAAAATAAAAAAAATCTGTGGTTCTAATCCTCATCTGTAGTCGTACATAAAGAGGAAGAAGAAGAAGATGTTCCTCATACGAACTACCGCTCCTGTGTTTAGATATTGTCGAAGCTGTCATTTCTGACGGAACCTGAATGCATCACGAGGCAGGTCGGACTGGCCCGGCGAGTTTCACTCTAACCGTGATCTGGGATCGGATTTCTAAACTGAGGATGACGTCACTTTGGGGTAGGTCTGTGGTGGAGCTGACCTGGGGTCAGTGTGAAAGCGTCGGAGGACTGAAGAAGGGGTGGAAGGGGACACACCGGATGTTTCCACCTGTCAGACTAAAGAGGATCCACCAGCACCAGAATCATCAGCAGGTAAGTCAAGATCCGTGTCTCCGGTCCGTGTTCTAAACGAGGTCTTCATGTAGGAAACTGTCAGGTAGACAGACAGGTAGACAGACAGACCGTCCTTCTGTTTAACAGCTGGGATTTATTTTCATTTGTCTTCTGCATTACTGCAGGAAGTGGCTTTATGCACATCCGTTGTTATCGACCTGTCCACCTGTATCTACCTGTCTACCTATTATCTATCTGTCCACCTGTGGTCCACCTGTTTTCCAAATGTTGACCACCTGTTTTCAACATGTTGCCCACCTTTTGTCCACTGGTTGTCTTCTTGTTGTCTACCTATTATCCAGATGTTGTCCACCTGTTTTCCACCGGTTGTCTTCTTGTTGTCTACCTGTTTCTTACCTGTTGTCTGTGTAACCCTGTTACAGGATGTAAACGTGTTTGGATCAGAACAATCTAACTTTAGTTGAAATTAAGGGCCCAAATTGTATTTGTAATCTAATTTATGATCAAATGGAATTCTTCCTCTCTGCAGTGAACACAGAGACCAGGTCCGGATGTCTAGAGGAGGAGCTGGTTCTGTCTCCAGGTTCGACCGGGTGAGGGAGTTCCCACTCTATGACCAGGTCCCTGTGGACTCCTTACTGCGGGAGCCGGATTTCCCGCCGCCACCGTCTTTACATGAAGCGGCGTCGGCCATTAGCTTGGTGCCCCTCCCCCCTCCACCTCTACCTGACCAGCCAGCAATTGGACCTGAAGTCTTCTACCCCGCCAGCGACGATGAGCCGATGGAGGGTGACTGCGACGCCATGGACATCAAACCGGTGCACCGCTTCATCCCCGACTCTGTCAAGAACTTCTTCCGCGGAACCAGTGGTAGCCGCGACAGCAAGGGTCGGACCGGCCCCCCTAATGTAACACCTCCAACTGCCCCTCACTCCCCAGCCCCATCATTCAGGAACGGCTCCAACTGCCACACCACAGGGGGGGTTCCCTGCTCGCCTCCTAACTCCAGCCCTCCTTCTCCTTCCCTTCCGGGCTCCTACCGGGACCCCTATGGCGGCTCCGGCGGGAGCTACAACTCAGAGAAGGAGCGAGACGGGCTGCTGCTGGGGGCCGAGGCCCTCGACTCTGCCTCCGCCGTGCCCACCACCCTCTCCGCCCTGAGCTACCAGGAGCGGGTGGAGGAGTACCACCAGCGCTACGCCTACCTGAAATCCTGGGCTGGTCTGCTGAGGATCCTGGGCTGCGTGCAGCTTCTGATGGGCGCCGCGGTGTTCGCCTGTGTCTGCGCTTACGTCCACAAGGACAACGAGTGGTTCAACATGTACGGCTACTCCCAGCCGCAGCTCTACGGCGGGCTGGGAGGCGGAGCTAGTGCTTATGGAAACGGGGGCGGGCAGTACACCGGACCTAAGACGCCGTTTGTGCTAGTGGTGGCTGGTCTGGCGTGGATAGTGACTGTGATCCTGGTGGTTCTTGGGATGACCATATACTACCGGGCCATCCTTCTAGACTCCTTCTGGTGGCCCCTCACAGAGTGCTCCGTCAACCTGGTTCTCGCGGTTCTGTACCTGGCAGCGGGGATAGTCTACGTGAGGGACACCACCAGAGGGGGTCTTTGCAACATTCCCGTCTTCATTAACGGGTTAAGCGCAGCGTTCTGTCGCACCGAGGCCGGTCAGACGGCAGCCATCGTCTTCCTCTTCATCACCATGGTGCTCTACTTCATCAGTGCAGGGGTGTGTCTGAAGCTGTGGAGGCATGAAGCAGCGAGGATGAGGAAGGAGGCGCTGGCCCTGGAGGTCTCTCACACTCACTCACTCACACACGCACACACACACACACACACACACACACACACACACAGAAGTCCCTTATGAACCGATGGAGTACTCAACCATACTCTTCATCTGGTTCCGTAGAATCTCATCCCTTCGGTGAAGTCACTTAGTAACTCTCTTTGAATCCTTCATTAACTCTGAATGTCTCCTCCTTCCCCCACCACCAACCAGATGAAGACTCTTGGATCATCAGTCCCTCTGTCTGTGGTGAGTCTCCTTCATGTCTAATCCTCTAGGAGACGTCGGGTCTCACACCTGAACTCATCATGTGACCACCTCCTGCAGCTGGGTCCAGGTTCCAGGTCTTCGGAGAAGACCCCTCTGCCCACCTTCCAGCCGGACTACATGGACTCTCCTGACGACTTCACGGCAGCTTCGATGATGAAGCTGGAGCCGGAGATCCTCCGAGGTCACATACCAGCCGGACACATTCCCAAACCCGTCGTCATCGCCGACTATGTGGCGTGAGTCTGAAGCCCCTCCTCACGTTTCGCAGAGAAGTTAACGTAGAGAAAATCTTTAGCCGAGACAGGAAGTAACCAGGAACCAAACATCCAGACAGGAAGTAACAAGGAACCAATCCTGCCATACATGAAGTAACACAGAACCAATCCTGCCATACAGGAAGTAACAAGGAACCAATCATCCAGACAGGAAATAAATGGGAACCAATAGTCCAGACAGGAAGTAACAAGGAACCAATAGCCCAGACAGGAAGTAACAAAGAACCAATCATCCAGACAGGAAATAAATGGGAACCAATAGTCCAGACAGGAAGTAACAAGGAACCAATAGTCCAGACAGGAAGTAACAAGGAACCAATAGTCCAGACAGGAAGTAACCAGGAACCAAACATCCAGACAGGAAGTAACAAGGAACCAATCCTGCCATACAGGAAGTAACACAGAACCAATCCTGCCATACAGGAAGTAACAAGGAACCAATCATCCAGACAGGAAGTAACAAGGAACCAATCATCCAGACAGGAAGTAACAAAGAACCAATAATCAAGACAGGAAGTATCAAGGAACCAATCATCCAGACAGGAAATAAATGGGAACCAATAGTCCAGACAGGAAGTAACAAGGAACCAATCATCTAGACAGGAAATAAATGGGAACCAATAGTCCAGACAGGAAGTAACAAGGAACCAATAGTCCAGACAGGAAGTAACAAGGAACCAATAGTCCAGACAGGAAGTAACAAGGAACCAATAATCCAGACAGGAAGTAACAAAGAACCAATTGTCCAGACAGGAATTATCTACTTGCATGGACTCATTTTTTTCCCCTGTCCCCTGTCCCAGATGTTTAAACTATTATGCAGATAAAAAAAGGCAGTCCTGATATCTGTTTTATTTAGGAGTTAACGGACATATCCTGACTGAAGAAAACTCTCAGGTTCCTCACAATGGTGGCGGAGGCCAAGGCACTGCAGGAGGTCAAGGTTATGCCATCCAGAGTAGTTGTACTATCAGATCATAAATTTCAGAGGTGCAAATAACTTCACATTTATCCGAATAGAGTAAAGAAAGATTTCTGGTCAACCATGTTTAAATGTCCTTAAGAGTTTAAGTATAAGTGATTATTTTCACCTGGTTCCATTTGGATAACAATGGAAGTTTATTTTTCCTGTTCACCCTAACCCAGTACACAGGCCAATATGAAGACCAGTATGTAGACCAGTACAGAGACCTTCAACTGAGGTATGAATCTAACCACATGAAAATGTCTCGTTTCCACAGGAAGTACCCGAGCGTCCGCTCCGATGAGCAGAGGGACCAGTACCGGGCCGTGTTCAACGACCAGTACGCCGAGTACAAGGAACTTCACGCTGAAGTTCAGGCCATGGCCAAGAGGTTTGAGGAGATGGACGAGATGATGAGGAACCTCCCGGCCAGACCCTCCAGCCAGATGGTAGACATGATACACACACACACACACACACACACACACACACACACACACACACACACACACGGTAACGTTGTTCCTGTATTTCAGGAGAAGGAGCGGATCAGCAGCATCACGATGGAATACCAGAAGAAGAAAGCTGTGAGTGGACGTCCTCTGAGAGTTTCTGTTGGTGATGCAAAACGCATATTTTAAAAAGGGGGTCTGTCTTTAAGCCCCGCCCAGAGGGGTGTGTGGCTTGTCTGTCTGTCTGTAGTCAACCTTCAGACAGACAGTTTGTAGTCAACCTTCTGCAAGGTTGACTACAGACAGACCACCTCTACATTCACAGGTTCTGATCCTCTAGTTCTACATGGGTTCACCCTAATAGAATTTCTAAGGACCCATCTGTGTGTGTGTTAGGAGTGACGGATGTGTTCAAGGTGAATATGGGACTGCATCAAGGATGGGCTCTCAGCCCCTTGATGTCACGCAGAATACATGTGTGTATGAAAGAAAGGGAGGCAGGAGGAGGTGAGGATGGAGGAGGTGCGGGAGTTTAAGGACTCAACCTTCAGAGCAACGGGGAGTGTGAAGAAGCGAGTGTGGAGAAGAGTGTTAGGAGTTATCTGTGACAGAAGAGCGGGAGTGAAGGGAAAGATTTTCAAGATGGTGGTGAGAGCAGAAGACAGGAGGCAGAGCTGAAGATGTTCTCTGGGAGTGAGGAGGGAGGACAGGATTAGAAAGGAGACATCAGAGGGACAGTCCAGGTTAGACGTCCTGGAGACAAAGTCAGAGAGGACAGACTGAGATGGTTCTGACCCGTGAAGAGGAGGGTTAGTGGATCTACTGGTAGAGGGAGGCTGGAGCTGGAGCTACATGCAGGAGAAGAATGGGAGGAGCAAAGAGGAGGTTTCTAGATGTGGTGAAAGAGGACATGCAGTTGGTTGGGTTGACAGAGGAAGATGTGGAGGACAGGGGGAGACGGAGACAGATGATCTGCTGTGGAGGTCAGAACCAGAGGCTTTGGTCGAGCAGACGTTCAGTTACTGGTGTAGAAAAGAACTTTGTTAAAAGTACAATTATTGATTCAACCTCTTTACTCCAGTAAGAGCGAGAAAGTAGTTTTATGAAAGTATAAAAGTAAAAAGGTTGTGGTAACCATTTACAAAAAACTATAAAAATGTAAGGTTTAATATAAAAAAGCATAAAATCCAAAGTAGGAAAACACACAATGATAAAATGTGAATAATCGAATAATCAGCTTTTTTCTGTTCTGAAATAAAAGTAGTAAAAAGTTACAGATATTAATGTTAAAGTGAAAAGATAAAAGTTAAAAAGTTGTAAAACAAAAATGGAATACAGAAGTTCTTCTGTTAACCAGTCCAGTGCTGGAGGTTCTGGATCCTCTGACTGTCCCTGCTGTCCACTCCGTCACCTGGAAGTGAAAATGTCTTCATGGATTTTCCTTTTCTCTTCAGGATCCAACGTTTTTGGAGAAGAGGGACAGGTGTGAGTACCTGAAGAGTAAGCTGTCCCACATCAAGCAGAAGATCCACGAGTACAACAGCGCCGCCTCAGCCTGAAGTCCAACAGGACATCTGACACGCCGCCTGGGACTTTTGAAGCAATAAACAGAAACATGGTGATGGGACAGATGAGGAGACAGATGAGGAGACAGTTGAGGAGACAGATGAGGAGACAGATGATGGGACAGATGATGGGACAGATGAGGAGACAGATGATGGGACAGATGAGGAGACAGATGATGGGACAGATGATGGGACAGATGATGGGACAGATGAGGAGACAGATGAGGAGACAGATGATAGGACAGATGAGGAGACAGATGAGGAGACAGATGATGGGACAGATGAGGAGACAGATGATTGGACAGATTTATTTGTTAAACTCTGCGATATTTATTGAACACTTTAATTCTGCAGAACCGCAGCAGATCTTTGCTCTGGTCCAACGATAAACCCCTGAAGAACATGAGATGAAAATAATAACAACAATAAGATAACCAAGATTAAAATCCACTCAACTGTTAAATAGATGAATCAGAGCTTGTCCACAAACACAGAAGGTCAACATAAACTACGAGTCTTGTTGCCATGGAAACGTTAAAGCTGTGTTTTCTCCACCGGAAGTCTAATAAACTTACTTCCTGCTGCAGGAGAAACCGAGTAAACAAGAGTAAACAATCATTTATGTACAGAGATAAACACAGACCTGAAATATGATTAAATATAACCTCAATAAAGGAAAGACGGTAGTTTTGGGTTTTGATGCTCGGCCCCAGAATCCCGACCAGACTCTGATGTTTGGTTGGCGTGCTAACAGCTAACAGGAAGTAGCTCGTTGTTTGTCGTGATCCGTTCCTTACAAATGAATCACAATGTTAAATAGAACAAACTGATGTTTATAAACTTGTTTTTATTCTTTACTTGTTTTTAACGGATGTGTTTGGAGTTCTGTATCATATTTGCTTTGTCCTCCTGCTTCACGCCAATAAAACACCTTTCTTTTGCATCTTTTTTAAGCTAACCTACCGTTTGAGTGTCTTCTGTATCATTCCAAACAAAGTTATACACCGATCAGCCAAAACATTATAACCACATTCAGCCTGGAATCCAGCAGACCCCTGAAGGTTCTGCTGTGGTGTCTGGTACCAAGGCGTCAGCAGCAGATCCTTGTTGGGAGATGGAGCCTCCATGGATCAGAGTTGTTGCTCCAGAACATCCCTCAGATGCTGAGTTGGACTGAGGTCTGGAGAATCTGGAGGTCCAGTCAGCAACCTTGAACTGGTTGTTGTGTTCCTCAAACATTCCTTCAGTGAGTCAGACAGCATCATCCTGCTGGAGGAGGGAATACCGGCTCCATGAAGGGGGGGCGGGGCTTGGTCTGCAGAAACGTTTAAGTAGGAGCTACGGACCAATGCAACATCCACATGTTGGTAGGACCCAAGGTTTCACAGCAGAATATGTTCCGAAGCATCACACTGCCTCCAGGAGCTTCTCTTCTTCCCATAATGCATCCTGGTACCATTTCTTCCCCGGCTGAGCAACGCTCACACACCCTGCTGTCCACACACAGGTAACCAGGTAATATATCCCACCCTCTGACAGGTAACCATGTAATATATCCCACCCACTGACAGGTAACCAGGTAATATATCCCACCTTCTGACAGGTAACCAGGTAATATATCCCACCCTCTGACAGGTAACCAGGTAATATATCCCACACACTTTAAGGTAACCAGGTAATATATCCCACCCTCTGACAGGTAACCAGGTAATATATCCCACACACTTTAAGGTAACCAGGTAATATTTCCCACCTTCTGACAGGTAACCAGGTAATATATCCCACCCTCTGACAGGTAACCAGGTAATATATCCCACACACTTTAAGGTAACCAGGTAATATATCCCACCCTCTGACAGGTAACCAGGTAATATATCCCACACATTTTAAGGTAACCAGGTAATATATCCCGCCTTCTGACAGGGTGGGATATACTAGGAAACACTGGGATGGGGGCAGAGATGGTTTCAGTGAGACGTTCACTCTCACCCTCTGAGACCTTCGTGTGAATCAATCTATAACTCAGACCTTAAAAAAGTCCATCAAGATTAAAATCAGGGAATGGTTCTGTTAGAACCTGTGGCTGTTCTGAGAAGAGAAGTCCAGCTTGTGTTCAGTTCCCCTCAGGAAGTTTCTACAGGAAGCAGAGTAATGGCGGCACACTCTAATAAAAGAGTGAACCAGAGAGAGTGTAAATATTTAGATGAGCAGGAAGCAGCTTGAGGCTCCGCCCCTTTCTCCTTCAGACGCCTGTGATGAACTGGGAGGACTGGTATGTCTCAGCGCCGATGGTTCTTTCAACCGTATCCCTGGTGTCAGGTTCTACGGGCCACTTCAGTCACTGTAAAACCAAAAACATGATTTCTGCTCACCTTTTGTATCGTATTTAATTTAAATGACCACAGAGTGTGGCACTGTACCCAAAATCAGCCATAACATTACAACCACAGACAGGTGAGGTGAATAACACTCATGATCTCATCACAATAAAGAGATGATAAAATATATAAACCATATATTTAAATCGCTTCATAGAAATTTTTCACCAAAAAATGAATTCTTTTTTTTTTTATAATCATAGAAGGAACATTTTTACATTTTTTAATAATATTCCCAAAATATATTATAGAACACTTTTGTAATTTAAATGACATATTAAAAATCTTGATATGTCATTCAAAGAATGATATTTGACATTATTGGATGTGATGCGTCACTATTTGAATGCGTGACGTCATCGACGTCATCAGCCTCACACCCTGCGGCGAAGAACAAGCCTCAATTGAGGGGTGTGGCTTGTTGGAGGTGGGGTGGGGCCTGGGGGTCGAGAGACAGGTTCGTCCTGTTCGACGAGGGGGAAGAACCCACGTGACGGGCACACACCTGTGGGCGCGTCCTTGTGT
Organism: Lophius piscatorius; assembly: GCA_009660295.1. Classification (NCBI taxonomy): domain Eukaryota; kingdom Metazoa; phylum Chordata; class Actinopteri; order Lophiiformes; family Lophiidae; genus Lophius; species Lophius piscatorius. The sequence continues at coordinate 35,464 of VRLP01003135.1, forward strand.
TCGCCGGGAGCGCGCTCCTTCTTGTTTGCGTCAAGGCCAGCTGGATCTATCGGTACACCTGCACAGGTGAGTCATTTTCATCCTTACTACCGTGTATTAGACCGGATAAATTAAAACGAAGGTCCGATCTAGAGAAAACCAACAACTAGAAGTTTTTACTAATCCTTGGTAAAACATTACAGAGAAGGTTTTAATGACGTCATTCTGAAATACAGACAGGAACGTTTTCACCTGGACCTGGATCTTATGTGTCACACCTGCGAGGCTCTCTGCTCCTCCTACCTCTAATAACAACTGAAAATGGCCCTTTTTAAAGGTTTAATATTCGTTTTTGTCTTTATTTTTTTGATGTTGTTTTTAAGTGGCGTTTTTAGCAGATCTTCACATTTTAACTCACATAAATGTGAGGTGAAGGAAACTGTTTCAAGTTCAGCGGCTCAGTGTTTACAGATCAACCAAAACAACTTCGAACCTTGACTTTGGACATTTAAACGACATATTAAATGTCCGAATCTTGACCGTCTTACGATTAATTCAATTTTTTTTTCTATCATGTCAAGGCGAAGTAAGTCAATTAAATTAATTAAGAGCGAGTCATTACAGGATACGCACTATAAAATTCAAACATTGACTTTAATTAAATGCATTTTGTCAACAAGTTCCACGTGATTGTATTAGAAACTTAACTTTAATGAAAAACTTTAATTGACTTTATTAGAAAAACACTTTGACTTCATAAAGAAATATATTTTCTAACACATGATTTTCTATTTTTATATTGTTAATTTGCATGCTTTTAACGTTACTTATTTAACGACTAAGTTAATAAATTCACGTTTCCTCAACATGATAGAAAAACACTGAAAAATCGACTTTTTTTTAATGATAATTATAATTAAAGTCAATATTTTGGATGGCAGCTGCTTTATTCTTAAATCTAAGCGTCCCAAACTCTGAATTTAAGGATTGAAATTGAGTATAAAATCTCCTTATAATTTAATCCTATTAATTAAATGTCTTTGTCATAATGAGTCAAAGTAACTGAATTAAAAAGAGATTGATTATAAGACACAGAAGAACTATTAGTTAAATAAATGTGTTAATTTCATGGACCCGACTTGAATCATAAATAAATGAATTTGATTTTAGAAGCTTCCCTCAATGAACTGTATTATTATTAAACACGCAAATTTTAATCATAAGTTAATTGCATTAATTAGAGTAAGTTAATTAATTTAGTTGCGTTGGCTCAACAAGAGAAAAACCAAAAGACCAAATTAAGTTTTTAATGTCAATTACATCTGAAATGTCGATCAAATTTTATTAATTAGGGTCTAATTCAATGCATTTATTTATTTTTAATCACATTGAGCCGTTTACTTACATTATTTTTAGGGGAAAATAAGTAAATATATAAAGTCAACAAAATAAGTTAATTCAATTTTATCTACATTTAGATTTTGCGGCAGATATTTCCAAAAATAAATTAGCATGAATTGAATGTGCTGAAAAAGAGTTAATTCAAATTTAAATCCGCGAGTTTGATGAGTAAATATTTGTGAATTGAATGTAATAAATGGATAACGTTAAATTCACGTCGGATCAACACAAGAGAATAACATTGAATTAAATGCGACTCTTCACTTCCTGTTAATAACATCGAAATAAATCCAAATAACATGAATAAGTAAAACACTTAATTAATTAATTTAACTTCATCTTTTGAGTGCAGTGCCCACATCTTCATCTTCCTCGCCACCATCGGCGGTGTTTCACCACAAACACAGATTTAACGAGGTCAGCGGCTTTGAAACACACACACACACAAACACACGCACACACACCTGAGGTTTTCACCGGACAGGAAGTTACACACGGAGGAATGAAGGAGTTGATTTACAGGACAAACTTCCTTGTTTACCTGAAACCACCTCATCTCCTAGAAGATAAACACAAATTTAAAATGAAACTGAAGCGAGAAGCTTTCCTCGTCACGTCCTGCAACGTTCTTCTTCTCGCTCATGTAAGGCTCCAGCGGTCACCTTGGCTGGAGGTCGGAGGTCGCGCAAAAGAACTTGCCGCCGTGTTCAAAGAAGAGGAGATCAGACCTTAAGTGTCAATCATTCACCTGACGCCTTCATGCCTCAACGACTTTAACGGATGCAGATCTTCAGCCTGATGGACTGTGATGTCATCAGTGATGTCATCAGTGATGTCATCAGTGATGTCAGCGGGTTTCTGTGAGCTGGACTGTTGTGGACTTGATGATTCATGTTCCGTGTTTTCACCTCGTTCTGCTTTAAACATCATAATCTTTCACCAAGCGGTCCTAACACCTGAGCAGTCTGGCATTAGATGGTTCTCTCCGGGCCGGGATACTGGACTTTTTTTCCGTGACAGACCCCAAAGAGTCAGGATGGGACATCTCCTCTGATCCGAGTCCTCAGCATCCTCTTATACTCCCTCTTTAAACATCTCCCCCATCCAGCCTGATCTCCTGCTGCAGCTTGTGGTCCAGAAGACCGGAGGGGTCTGCAGCGGGTAGCGAAGGTGGCTCAACGGGTCATCAGAACCACAATACCAACACTGAAAGCCACCTCATGTCATAGTTGAAAAACTAACTTGGTAAAACCATTGGTACCGTTTAACTGGTACCAATGGTTTGAGTTTTGTTTGCAGACTTTGCTCAAACAGAGTCCGTTCACCTAAAGTTCTTCACAAGGTGATCAGATTGCGACGGTTCTGTCCTGGGTGGAATGGACTCTCTATCACTTTTATGTTTCTGCAAAATCGGTAATTGGGTTTTTTTTGGGGGGGGGGTTTTCCCGCAGAGTTTGTTCCAGTCCGATATCATCATGCCTTACCCGTCAAAGTCCAGTGGCAGCAAACAGTAAGTAGAGCAACATTCAAGTCAGTAAAATGTTATTTATACACCGCAAAATCAAGTCTCTACAAATAATAATTATAATAATAATTATAATAATACATTTAATTTATAATGTGACCTTTAAGGTACTTTCTAGAAAAAACATGTCCATTCTGATTCCTCATGATACAGAGAGCCAAGAATTCAACCAGAACATGGAGACAGAGGACAGGGATAAAACTGCCTTTAACAGGCAGAAAACCCCCAGCAGGTCCCGACTGAGGGTGGAGATAGTGAGTGGGCGGGAAAGAAAGAGAAAGAAAGAGTGGCCAAGAGACAGATGAAAGAGAGGGTGATAGAGAGAGAGAGAGGAAGAGGGCGAGAGATAGTGAGAAAAAAAAGGGGGGGGGGATAACATAACTTCTAGAAAAATACTTTTAAATACTGTTAGTCGTCTCCACAGCCAGAGATGAGTTTCTCTGTTCTAGGCTACTATAAAAACATGGCGGGCTCCATGGAAGACGGTCCGAGCTAACAGTTCTGATCCTCAGGAGGTCAGAGTTCAGACCCTCACCCCTCCTCCCCCCTCCTCTCTTGCAGCCACAGCAGCAGACAGCGGCACAGCGAGATCATTAGAAGCCCGGCGTACCCGTACTACACCAGAGAGAACATGCTCCACTTCTACCGCTGGACCTCCCCTCCGGGCGTGATGAAGATCCTCTGCATCATCATCATCATCATGTGTGTAGCCGTGTTCGCCTGCGTGGCGTCCACGCTTGCCTGGGACTACGACATGAGCCTGATGGGTCTTGGGGGCGGAGCCAGCTTGTTGCCAGGTTACGGGGGCAGTTCGTTGGGTGGAGGCTCGTATGGCGGAGGCTCGTATGGCGGCAGTTATGGAGGTTCATACGGAGGAGGTGGTATTGGTGGAGGTGGCGGTTACGGCTATGGAGGAATGCAAATGGATCCCAAAACTGGGAAAGGCTTCATCATCGGCATATCTGGCATCACTTTCATCGCCGTGCTCATCATATTTATTCTGGTGGTTTCCCGCCAAAACACTGCCCGCTCAGCAAAGTTCTACCTGGCTACCATCATCATCAGTGCCATCCTGGCCTTCCTCATGATCATCGCCACCATCGTGTACCTGGTGGCGGTGAACCCAACCGCCCAGTCCTCAGGGTCTATGGTATACAACCAGGTCCGCCAGCTGTGTGCCCAGTACCAGAACCAGGACCAGGCCCAGGGGATCTTCCTCAACCAGTACCTGTACCACTACTGTGTGGTGGAGCCCCAGGAGGTGAGACACGCTTCCACAAGTGGGCGGGGTTTAAATCACATCATAGTTTTCTATGTGAATGACCGTTATGGTTCTGCGTTTTAGGCCCCCCACCAAAGGGGTCAAACCGGGTCAGCCTTATGGGACTGGTTCTCCTCATAAACCTTCAGACAGAATTCAATGATATGTCACTGGTAGGGGCCCTAAAGGTGTGTATCCCATAATAGGCTTCTTTAAGATTTGCTAGCTAACTGCTAAGCCAACCAGCTAACTCCAAAAAACTGAAGATATAAGTTATATATTGTTTGAGTTATATTAGAGAGTTGTTTTGCATCGAATCAATCCCTCATTGGTCAGCACCACGTCACGCCGGAGCGCTGTAGAGAACCGAAGGGGGATGAAAGGTCAGCGAGGACTTCCTCCCTCGGAGCATCACTTCCTGTGTTTCGGCCAATGGCAGATCAGCATGAAAACAGAAGCAGATTGAAAATACATTAAAGGAGGAGAGTGAAGTCTGTCCTCCTCTGCTCTCAACTTCACACAGACTGCCTTTCACCTCGCTGCCCTGTAGGTGTCACCTGATTTTGCATTATAGACCTTTTCCAAAGAAGATCGTATCAGAGGACCATCCTCCTTCCCCTTCACAGATGGTAGTACAGTCTGTCCAGCCATCCATCCATCTCCTTCATCTTTTTCTTCTCCTCTTCCTTCTCCTTCATCTTCGTCTTCTCCTTCTTCTTCTTCTACTTCTACTGCTTCTTCTTCCCCTTCACAGATGGTAGTACAGTCTGTTCCTCCATCCATACATCCATCCATCTCTTTCATCTTCTTCTTCTCCTCCTCCTTCATCTTCTTCTTCTCCTTCATCTTCGTCTTCTCCTTCTTCTCCTTCTTCTCCTTCTTCTCCTCCTTCATCTCCTTCTTCTTCTCCTTCACAGATGGTAGATTTCTCTCTTTTTCTTCTTCGCCTTCTTCTTAATATCCAGGAACAGGAGGAGAAAACGGTATTCCAAACATCCCTCTCCCCAGCAACACTCTCTAGCTCATCCTTCGGCGCTCATGAAGCGTCACCAGGCCAGATGCGATATATAATCCCTCCAGTGAGTTCTGGTTCACCCCCAGGTTCTCGAACTAGCTGGACCTGCCTGAAAAACCTCCAAAGTGAGGCGTCCTGATCAGATGTAGAACCACCTCCCCTCCGACTCCTTCTGACAGAACCCGAGTCCAGCTGAACAGAATGTTTAGAGTCCGCCTGAGGGTTGCAGGAACCCAACACCTGATGGACCAGAAGGTGGCGTCTGTCAGAGTTCAGTGAGTTCCTGCTGGATCCACAGGGAGTTTGGTAGATGTTTCGGTATTACCAGTTCAGTGTTGAGCTCCTTTTTTTTCTCCTCCTCTTCCTCCAAGTCGCCAGAATCTCCTTCATCTCCTGGTTTCAAACGATGTGAAACCAGGAGATGATTCTCGTCTGCGTGACGAAATGATCCAGGATGTTCTTTTCAGGAGATGCTCGTCGTAGTCCCAGCTCCCCCAAAGATAAAGACAGTCTGAGGCGCTGGAAGCTAATTTAATCCTCCAATCATAGCAGAGTGAGCCTGATGATGTCATCACTGAGCGCCTGATGATGCGCTCAGTGGAGCGCCTCATCAAATGATGGTAAAAGCGATGAAATATGTTGCAAAATAGTTGCGTTTAACTCAAATAAATATATGTAATGAGATGATTCACTAATTATCTCACTGTTTTTTTGTCTTTTTTTATTTTTTATTATTGATTAGGTAAATGATTTAATTGTTTCTGAGATTGCTTCAGACACAGGAACATTATCTACAAATCTACGAGATTATTTGTTCATATTACGGAATTATTGCTCCTATCAATCAATTACAATGTTTAAATTTAAATAATTATTTAAAAAAGATGCTTTGACCATAATGCTTCTTATCTTTATCCTCATTTATAAACACACATAATACAAATGATTTATCAGTTTTTGCTGCATAATAATAATAATAATAATAATAATAAAATGTATAGAAACAAAATTCAATTGTGTGTGAAATGAACCAATCAGGTGTTGATTACCTGGTTACCATGGTTACCGATCAGTGGGTGGGATATAATATCTGGTTACCATGGTTACCTATCAGTGGGTGGGATATAATATCTGGTTACCATGGTTACCTATCAGTAGGTGGGATATAATATCTGGTTACCATGGTTACCTATCAGTGGGTGGGATATATTATTTAGCAGGGGAGCCTTTTTTCCTGAAGACGATGTTGGAAGCAGGAAAAATTGACCTGATGGACTTAGGACTAGATGGTGATATCTAGAAGTCTGGATCAGAGCATCTCCAGGACTACAGGTCTTACTGTGAGGTCCTGGTCTGACCTCCTTACGCCACAGGACAGCTACAGGAATAGTTTCAGAAGGGGAATGTCCAAAGGAAGGGTGGAGACGGTGGAGCAGCGGACCGATCTGAGGTGGAGATGTAGATGCAGGAGAGTCAGTAGAGGGTACAAAACAACACAAAAAGATACTTTAACACGTTCAGTGAACTCATCAGCGACCATCAACAGATAAACGGATGCAACCACCCTCTGAGGAAACCAGCCAGCGACTTCCTGCGGCAGCAGAACCTCTCCTCAGGACACGCGTCAAAGCGCCGCCGCGCCTTCTGATCTCAGACTCTTAACGATGCTCACACGCGATGTGTTTTAGATTAATTGTTAGTGGGGTTAAAGAAGAAACTTTAGAGAATCAGACCTATTGTTTCTATTTCAAGTTTTTTAAATTTCATTCTGGTTGTTTGGGATCTTTCGTTGCTCAGAAATGTAATTTTGACGGGATTTTGGTGAAATTACCCTTTAAGGTTGTTTGCTCTGATAACGAAATTATGATTTCGGGGATATGTTTAGCCACGCCCTCAGATATGTGGCATTGCTGTTTTTTTGTGTGTAGATGACAAACTAAGACATTTTAGACCCGATCCAGAGTCGGATTCTAACTTCTAACTTCCCTGATTCTGCCGACAACGCTCAGAAAAAACAACAATACCATGACATCTTCATGAGATCTCACACACACCAGAGTGTGATCTGGATCTGAGAGGTCACATGGGCCATGATGTCATGTCTATGACACAAATTATTATTTAGAAACTACCAGAACTTCAATATATCATGAGATTATTCACAGGTGTATGAACGTTGCTGGATCTGATTCCTGCCGACTGACGTTCCGTCCTTCGGTTGCCCACAGGCCATCGCCATCGTTCTGGGCTTCTTGGTGTTCATCGGACTCATCATCCTGCTGGTGTTTGCAGTCAAGACCCGCTCCCAGATCCGGCGCTGGGGCCAGGACCGGGTCCTCTGGGAGGAAGTGAAGGTGCTCAACGATGGTTTTCACACCAGCGTCGGGGAGTGGGTGAGTCTGACCGGAGCGCCATGTTTGCTTCACCTTCATAACACCAGTTTGAGTCGGACTCATTTTAAGGTTGAATATTATGGTTAGATAATATTCAAGCTGCAGCCATTAAAAAGAAAAAGAAGAAATGTTTGTTTTTAATACATATATATATATATATATATATATATTAAAAACAACAAACATTTCTTCTTTTTCTTTTTAATGGCTTCATTTGGAAAGAGTTTCTTTCCAAATGAAGTAAAATTCAGCCTCAAATACAATAAATTATACAGTTAGATAACCGGCGGTCATCATATAAACAATACTTTTTACTTTGAATCCTTTTTTTTTTCCTTTTTCACTTTACTTCTTTTTCTATTTTTCTATTTTTCTTTCGCTCTTTTTTGTTTTTCATTTATTCTGTTTCTCTTTCTTTTTCTTCTTTTGTTTGTTTTCCTGAGATGATCCTTCAAGGACTTCCATAGTCAGAGGTTCTGGACCGCTGGAGCCCGGTAACCTGTGTGTGTGTGTGTGTGTGTGTGTGTGTGTGTCCATCAAGGATGGTTTCAGTTCCAGTTTCTGGGTGTGGCCTGTTGAGCCACTTTTGTCTGAAGCCTGATGGGATCCAAAGATAAAAGCTCAGCTTTCTATTTTTAGAGCCCACCTGTCAGAACGCACCGTCTTCACCAGAACATTTAGTCCAGTCAGAGTTCTGACAGATTCTTTCCATACCTGCACAGGTTTCATTCATGCAGGTCCACCGGCTCCTGTTGATGCTAGTGATGGTATCGGTAGTATTCAGGTGTGCAGGGAGAAATGGAGGAACCGGTTAGTCCGGGTGAATGCCTCCTACCACCTGAATGTTGATCATTTGGAGGGAACAGGTTATTTCAGTATAAACTAGGACAGGTATGAAAGGAGACCCAGACGGAAACCTCAGAATTGTGAAGCACCCGTTGCATAATTGGCGGTACTGCTCACAAACGAAGAGTGTGATGAACACAAAAGGGACGCAAAGAGAAAATGGATCTTAATATTTTGACAAGGTAAAAGAAGTTCTAAACAAATTTGACACTTTCATTTCTCATTTTAATGAATTCATTGAATTTGAACATTTTGGGTTTACAGCTAGATGATGCATTATGTGAAAACGGTATCTCGGTCCAGGGCAGTACTTTGATGTAGTGCATAGAACCGTTGTCTCACAGCAAGAAAGGTTCTGGGTTCAAATCCACCTGTGGACCTGGAGCCTTCCTGGGTTTTCCTCCACACAGTCTAGCATGAACCCAGGTGACCTGATGACTCTGAACCGTCTGCAGGTGTGTGGACAGTTGTTGGTTTTGATTGTTGAACCGGTCCAGAGTGTGCCCGGCCTCTGGTCCAGTGGCAGCTGGGTTAGACTCCGGCCCCCCCCTCCTGAACCCGCAGAGGATGAGCGGTTCAGGAGCACGAGTGAATATTTTTGTCGATACTTAAATCTGCTGATGGTGAACACATGATTCTGGATGCTAGCAGCAGGTGATCAGACTAATGCGATGCCATCATGATGACATCATCACAGCGGGTGCTACGCCCAGGGTGCAGCGATGTTGCCGTGCCTGAACGAGTGTTTACTTAACTTTATTAAAGTTCTTCATGTCAGGGACTCTGCACAAATACAAGAGCGGCGGTTTGGATCCCACAGAAGAGCTACTGTAGCACAAACTGCTGGAAAAAAGTCCATGCGGGTTCTGATAGAAAGGTGTCGGGACTCACCGTGATGTCACGGTGACATCACACAGGCTTCAGCTGTTTATGACTTCCTGATGTGTCAGAAGTTGGGGACCATATCTTTGAACACAGGCTTCTTCTCGGTGTGAGGAGATGTTATAGGCTCTGGTTCTGACTCCTCCCAGACAATCCAGGATGAACTTCACACCCTGTATCTCCTCAGTTCTCTCTTCACAGTCTGATGGTTTCTCCTGCTGCAGGTGAAGAACGTATCTGGTGACGCACACATTCCGTTGAATGACCCTAATCCCAATGTCGGGGGGTCCAGAGACTATATGAACCCGAGCAAGCCTCTCTACCTACCAGGGTGAGTAACGCATCGCACAGTCTGTCTTCTTAGACGTCCTTTCAGTTTCACTTTGTGGACCACTGGACTGTTAAAGGTCTTGAGACCAGCTCTAGTCAGGAGAACGGACTACTGGACCGTTAAAGGTCTGTAGACCAGCTCTAGTCCGGTCGAACGTGGATTAGTGGATCGTTACTGATCTCTGGACCAGCTCTAGATTGGAGAACATGGACTACTGGACCGTTAAAGGTCTCAAGACCAGCTCTAGTCTGGAGAACATGGATTACTGGACCGTTAAAGGTTTCCAGATCAGTCGTAGTCTGGAGAACATGGAATATAGGACTGTTAAAGGTCTCCAGACCAGCTCTAGTCTGGAGAACATGGACTTCTGGACCGTTAAAGGTCTCCAGACCAGCTCTAGTCTGGAGAACATGGACTTCTGGACCGTTAAAGGTCTCCGGACCAGCTCTAGTCTGGAGAACATGGTCTTCTGGACCGTTAAAGGTCTCCAGACCAGCTCTAGTCTGGAAAACATGGACTACTGGACCGTTACATGTCTCCAGACCAGCTCTAGTCCAGTAGAACGTGGACTACTGGATCTTTACTGATCTCCGGACCAGCTCTAGATTGGAGAACATGGACTACTGGACCGTCAAAGGTCTCTAGACCAGCTCTAGACTGGAGAACGTGGAATACTAGACTGTTCCATGTCTTGAGACCAGCGCTTGTCAGGAGAATGTTGACTATTGAACTGCTACAGGTCTGTAGACCACTTCTAGTCTGGAGAACATGAGACGGGGGTCTCCAGTCCACAGTCACATAACGAATACACTGACTGCTGTGTCTGCAGAGACTCTGACATCAGCAGCTCTTTGGGGGGCCTGAAGCCCAGGATGAGGGACTACGATGCTGGCGGGGAGTCTGGAGACGACCTGGAGGAGGAGGACTTCAGCATGTAGGTGTTTGATGACGATGATGATGATGATGATGAAGAACGTTTTTATTTACTCACCATGAACCCATCCCCAGCAGAATGTTGCCTTCAATCATGGACGAACAGGAGCGTCTCGGTTACAAGCGGGAGTTTGAGCAGGACCACCAGGAGTACAAGAGCCTGCAGGCTGAGTTAGAGGGCATCAACCAGGACCTGGCGGACCTGGACAGGGAGCTGAAACGGCACCCTGAGGGCAGTCCTCAGTTCCTGGTTAGTGTGGGACCAGTTTTAGTCTGGACTCTCAGAAGAGAGTAGGTCCACTGATAAGGACCCTGACGGTTCAGATGGGGGGACATTCTTAGACCTGCTAGAGGGGTAAGATCTTCTTCTCATCAGTGTCTCGGTCTTCTGTCCTCAGGATGCCATGGATGAATACAACAGACTGAAGAACCTGAAGAAGGTGAGTCACCGACTGTTTTGGCCAAAATTTGATTGTCTGGAAAGAATTTACCAGCTGAGATCCGAAGGTACCGCCTCAGCAGTTAGGATCAGGGGGTCCGGCCTCAGCAGTTAGGATCAGGGGGTCCAGCCTCAGCAGTTAGGATCAGGGGTCCGGCCTCAGCAGTAGGGATCAGGCGGTCCGGCCTCAGCAGCAGGGATCAGGCGGTCCGGCCTCAGCAGCAGGGATCAGGGGGTCCGGCCTCAGCAGCAGGGATCAGGGGGTCCGGCCTCAGAATCTGATTCTTTGAATGTTTTCTCTGCAGACCTCCAACTACGAAATCAAGAAGAAGAGGTGTAAATATCTCCGGTCCAAACTGTCGCACCTCAAGAGGAAGATCAGCGAATACGACCGCAGACCCTGAACCTTTGACCCCTCCTACTGGGAAAGAGACACTTAACCCCCCCCCCCCTCAGTGTTTGAGCCCGTGGTCTTTAAGTCCCTTCTGTTCCCACCAGACGGAGGTTAAGGAAGAACTTTTGAGTTTGATGAACAGTTTAAAAAATGTTTTTAATGTTTTTATTTCTCTCCTCTCGTTTGAAAGAGAGTTTTTATTCTGTTTTTTTTCTCCAATCATCGGCTTGATTCGGTGAAGGAGCAGGGAGGAAGGAGCAGGTATGACATCATCACCTCGCGCCGCCATTCATAACGTTGTTGTTTTATTCCAGAGAGCTTTGTTTGCGTATTTTTCTATAACTGATGAAATGTTTATTTTTGATTGTATGTTTTTATTCTATAACCTCTCCTGTGGTGGATTTTAGAAGATGACTAAATGATTAATGGATTTTAGAAGATGACTAAATGATTAATGGATTTTAGAAGATGACTAAATGATTTATGGATTTTAGCATTTAATCACCGTCGCTGATATTCGTATTTTATTGTCCGATTTTTTCTGTTTTCTTTAATTAACACATTATTTAAAAGCAGAAGAACAATTTTCTCTCACTTTATGAACAAAGTTTCATCCCAGGAAGGAGAAACGTGTTTGTTTAGAGTCGTATATATCAGTCTGTTGTTTTTGGTATTTCATAAAGCAGGGATGTGATTATAGCAATAAAAAGATGAATATCTTACTGAGCTGTTTGTGTTTATTTGGTTTCATCTAATAACTAAACGGGTTCCCTAAACTTTTGAATGATTCTTTTAAGCCATTAATGTCTTTTATAAAGTACATTTATTTTTATAGTTTAAAGAAAAACACAGCTTCTCCAAACGTGACTCAGTGTTTCATAAGTAAAAGCAGGATTATAAGCTAAACAAATGTAAATGGTTGTTAATAAGGAAATAAAATAAACTACTAGCAAACATCTCAAGAAATGTTATTATTTCACTGTGTGAACCTGGACTGTTTCATTGTGTGAACCTGGACTGTTTCATTGTGTGAACCTGGACTGTTTCATTGTGTGAACCTGGACTGTCTCACAGTGAAGACCGGACGTCTTTGTACCATTTAATATGTATTGCCTTGTTGCCGTGGTTACAGACTGAGGTCATTGAATGACTTCCCCTTGTTTTTAAGGAGATTTTTCTTATTGTTGCACTTTTTGCAAGAACTGTTTTTTGTTAATTGTAATTAAAACTGTTATCAGAGTGCTGACCAAGCGGTATGTTTGGATCTTTAATTTGCATGAAGTCTTTAAGAGCTGTGAGACTAACGATGGTGTTGGTAATGACCCAACGGGAGAAGAATTTGTTTACTGTGTGAATGTCGTTGGACTCCGCCATGGTTGTACCTCGTCTCCGATTCTGTTTGATATGCGTGGACAGGATTGGTTTGGGGAGCTTAGAATTGCATCTCCGCAGTTTGCAGAGGATTCGGTCCTGTTGGCCTCATCAGTCCGTGACCTCCAGCAACACTGGGTGGGTTTGCAGCTGAGTGTCAGGGGGCCGGTATGAGAGTCAGCACCTCCAAATCTGAGGCCTGGTTCTCTGCTGGGAATCAGCAGACTGTCTCCTTCGGGTTTTGGGTGAGTTGGTGAGTTGCTGCCTCGAAAAAGCCCTAAATTTAGCCTGGTCCATCTACGCTCCAGCCCTCACTCTGGTTATTGACAGAAAGAATGAGGTCAAGGATAGAAGCAGCTGAAATGAGCTTCCTTCCTCGGGTGGCGGCGCTCAGCCTTAGAGATAGGGTATGGACCTCAGTCATCCGGAAGGAGCTCGGAGTAGAGCCGCCGCCCTTCTGCGTCAAAAGGAGCCACTTGAAGTGGTTTTTGTGCAACTGACTAGGATGCCTCCTTTGGAAATTTTTCAGGCACGTACAACTGGGAAGACACTCCGAGGTAGACCCAGAACTCGCCGAGGGACTATACTTCTCATCTGGCCTGGGAACGCCCCGGGATCCCCCAGGATGAGCCGGAGAGTGTTGCTACGGAGAGGGATATCTGGAAATCCCTTCTCAGCCTCCTGCCACCGCGACCCGGCCCCGGGTTAGCAGAAGAAAATGGATGTATGGATATAGAGGTCAGTGCTGCTCACCCACGGACACAGGGAACAGAGAAACAAGTTAAAACAGCTGAGCCTTAGAAATAAATGAATCCAAAATAAGGGAGAGACCTCACATGACCAGGGATCAACAGAGGTCGCCAGAAACACTGAACATAGAGCGAGATAAAGATTTGATCCAGACTGGAAGAACAAGTTCTTAAGAGACATTTGAAGTCTGGTACTGACGTTGAAGACCTGATATGGAGGAGGAGGAAACTCGGTCTATTTTACTTTACAAAATATGGTTAAATAATGTTTGAAAACGTAACACAGATTATAAACCGTCCTTTATCCAACTTATATTTGTATTAATCAATTCATTCTAATAACCTGATTTATTGGAATTGTTGATTTTGTTCGGACTGGTCCGTACAGTACCCTACACGACCACTGAGGGGACACATTTCCCCATATGAGAACCAATTGAGGGACTGAGCGGAACCTTTTCCAGAGAGCGTGTTTCTGACCGGATATAGTTTGCGTTGCACAAGCTCGCGCTACACTGAAAACCGGTACGGTAGGTCCAAGTTACTCTGATATAAACATGTTTTTATCCGTCATGAAAGATTTAATTAAATAGATTATACACTATACTGTTTATTAAACGTGAGGTTATTAAGTAATGATTCAAACAGTCAACATTATTTAATAAATAATGTTTTTATCAACGTTTATTGTCTGACCGGCTAATGCTAATCATTACATTATTATCCAATAATAATAATTATAATACCCTCAAAAATACAGAATCCAACCCAAATACTCGACTTTAAATCCACTAAATAACCCCGTTAATAACGTCACGTAAACATTAGTTTCTCCTTTAATATGTTCTGTGGCAGCTCCTCAAAGTGGCAAGTTTTAAATGATCATTTTATTCAAAAACACAAAAATGTGCACTGATACCTAGATCTCAAGTGAGAGAAATGATCCACCGCCCTGATGTTAACTTGTAGATGTTCCAACTTCAGCACCAGCAACCAAACGCTTCTGATTCCTGGAGATCCGTCTCTGACGTCACTGTGGAGGAATTTTGCACACTCTTCTTTGCAGAACTGTTTTAGTGCAGAAACATTGGAGGGTTTGGCAACATGAGCATCTCCACAGGGTTCAGGTCCGGACTTTGACTACAGGAACCACTAAGATGTGGACTTAATCTTCTGCTGATGACCTCACAGACTCATGACCTCACAGACTCATGACCTCACACTCTGATGACCTCACATTTTCCTTCAGTAGAATCCATATTTCCCTCCATGAGGGCGAGTCGTCCTGATCATCACCAGAACATTCCACGTCCACCTCCATGTTGGACCGTAGGTCTGATGTTCTTCTGGTGGAACGCTGTGTTTGGTTTCCACCAGATGGAACGGGACCCCCGTCTTCAAACAGGTCAACTTTTCAATCAACGAACGTTAAAAAGTCCAACAAGTTAGTGCATTAAAAAAATAATAATAATAATAATAATGATGATAAAAAAATAATTATTATTTAAAATACTTTTTTTTAAATAATAATAATAGAAAACAATAATAGAAAAAAGTATAATTAAGAAAATAAAGGAAAATATAAAAAATTATTATATTTATACGATCAATAAATAGTAATAATAATAATTTAAAAAAATAATAGAAAAAAAGTAAGATAATAAAAATTATTGAAAATAATTATAATACAAAAAATAATGAATAGAATAAAGTAAAATATTAAGAAATATATTAATAGAATAAATAAATAATGATAATACAAAAAGTATAATGTTTTTTTAAAGAAACATAATTTGGAAAATACAGTTTTATGACTGGTGCAAGACAAAATAATCAAATGTATCATAATAATTATCTTCTTAGTTCTGTGGCTGAAGTGGGGGAATCTCTGTCCGGCTGAGGAGATGGATGAAGAACCGGAGCGGACCAAACGCTGGGAAGGAGGTTATGAGAGAACATGGTGAGGCTGTGAGCTTCTGGTGAGGCTGAGATGCTTGTTGTTGATATGAGATGGAACATGATGGGATGTTTGTCTTCTCCTACAGGGAGGTGCTGAAGGAGGACGAGTCCGGCTCCCTCAAAGCCTCGGTGGAAGAGATCCTGTTCAAGTCCAAAAGCAGGAGGTGTGTGTGAGTCTGCAAAACACGTTAGGAATTATTTTCATCTTTCTAACTTTTGTACCTCCTTGTTAATCTCCTAGGATCGTACAGAGTCATGGACAAGTCAGGCTTGGAATGGTAAGTCCATCTACAGAACCACATCAGCCATAACATTATAACAACCGGCTGATATGATGGAATACACACTGACACACACTCTGACATCCGGCTGTGTTTGGTTGTAAGGCAGGGGGTTTTAATGTTATGGCTGATTGGCATGTTTTGTGCTGATGCTGTTTGGGATGTGAACGAATGTCCTCCTGCCCCAGATGCGTCACCTCTATGTGGTGATTGACTGTTCACGTAGTATGGAAGACCACGACCTGAGACCAAACCGCCTCACCACCACTCTGAAGGTAGGTCTCCTCACAAACCCATCACACTACCCCCACCAACAACTCCACCCAGACCTCCACCTTCAAAGATACACCATCATTAAAATCACCATGTCCTCTCTCCTCTCCTCTTCAGCTGCTGGAAACATTTGTTGGTGAATACTTTGACCAAAACCCCATCAGTCAGGTATGTTAACATCGTCATGACATCATCATGACATCTCTGTGACATCATCATATCATCATGATATCTTTGTGACATCATCATATCATCATGATATCTTTGAGACATCAACCAGACATTCTCATATCATCATCATGACATGTTTGTGACATCATCATATCATCATGACATCATATCATCATGACATCATCATATCATCATGACATCTCTGTGACATCATCATGATATCTTTGAGACATCAACCAGACATTCTCATATCATCATCATGGCATGTTTGTGACATCATCATGACATCATATCATCATGACATCATCATATCATCATGACATCTCTGTGACATCATCATGATATCTTTGAGACATCAACCAAACATTCTCATATCATCATCATGGCATCTTTGTGACATCATCATATCATCATGACATCGTCAAGACATCATCATGACATCATCATATCATCATGACATCATCATATCATCATGACATCGTTGTCATATGTTCTGATGGCTGTGAACTGGAGCGCTCTATGTGTCCCATGGCGTTTAACAGCGCGTGCTGCGTCTCTGCAGGTGGGCCTCATCACCACCAAGAATAAGAGGGCTGAGAAGCTGACAGACCTGGCAGGTGAGCATCACAATAGACTCCGCCCCTCATTGTTCCACATGTGTAGAAAACAAGCGCACTCGATGCATCTGCGCTCAGATTAAAACCCCCATGTTGTAACCTCTTCTATTTTCTATTTTAATCTAACTACAGTTTTACAACATATCGAAAGTTTAATCATTACTATATTAATATGGATTACGAATTTTCTCGATCTTGACGTTATTTCTTGACTGATTATCATCCTCCACCATGAACAAAGTGGGCGGGGCCACTGGGATGTCCACAAATCAGTCAGAACATGAAGCCATTGGATGGTTAGACATTTCATGCTGTAACCCTAACCCTGATTCCAGGGTAGATCTCTAACACGATTCCGTATTTTTATGTTTTACAAATAAGGGTAAATCCTTTTAATATCTTCTGTCTGAGGTTTTTGTTATATTTAGAGACGCCGGGGGGCCAAGTTTGATGAATTTGCCGATTCGTCAAACGTTCACGTTCATCACAAAGAACTTAATCCCAAATTCCACATTTTTTCACCCCGAGGAAAATAGTAAGTTAAGAAGCCCGTGCTAGCAAGGCTGCTAATGCTAGCCGGAGCTCGGAGCCACGAGCCCTGAAGTCCCTGAACAGAACCAACATAGAACATATAACAGACTGAACCAGGCTTACAAAGTTTTATTTACGCTTCAAAATGTCATACAGTTGGTTTAAGGAACACACAGAGTACAGAATACATACACAATGCCCAACAGCAATCCTTCAAAATAAGAGCATTTCAAATCCATTTCTCATTCTGGTTTTTAAACTTTTAATAAAAAAGTCGGAGTCGGTGGGAAGGAGATATTTTAATCTCATTGAGATTCTCCTGGTTAAATAAAATTCTCTCAGCATCACAGAGACACGATCTGTCAATCAATGCGACGCGGTTGATGTAAAACACTCGCACACATCAGAGCAGACCTGCACAGGACGTTTATATATAACGAGCGGCGAGCGTCACACTGTCCAGAGTCTGATGTTTGTCGTCTGTTGACCCTTGACCTGGTAAGATGTCTGTGAAGGAACCTGGTGCGGTTCTGACCTGATATTTGATTCAACCACCAGGGAATCCAAAGAAGCACATTTCCGCTCTGAAGAAAGCCGTGGACACGGTGTGCGGAGGAGAACCGTCCCTTCACAACGCCCTCAACCTCGCCGCACAGACCCTCAGGTACGGCCCTCGGCGCTCTGGGAAAGTATTGGACCCTCTCCTGGCCCTTTAACGTCCTGATCAGCTGTTTGGTTGAGCACTTTTGAGTCGTCGCTCAACCGGTTCATAATATCATCCAGCGTTAAAGAGTAAGGGGCCAATGATGGAGCCCTGGGGGACACCACGAGTCAATTTGGCCTCGTGGATCCAGACTGTTGGATCTCAATCCCCTTCTGGAATTTCTGTTGATTTTGGCAAACGCTTGCTGCTGGTGAGACCTAGGAGATAACCTCCTGGTTCTGAAGATGTTCTGCTGGAGTGATCGGGTCCGGTCCAGCTGGAACCGGTTTTTAGTGCAGTTTGGTATTCTTTTTTTTAGGATTTGGTCTCTAAGTGGGCGGAGCCTTTTCCTTAAACACTTGTATTGTGAAACCGCGTATCATGTTCACGGTCACGTGAACAGCCCCACGTGAACAGCCCCACGTGAACAGCCCCACGTGAACAGCCCCACGTAAACAGCCCCACGTGAACAGCCCCACGTGAACAGCCCCACGTGAACAGCCCCACGTGAACAGCCCCACGTGAACAGCCCCACGTGACACACGACCTCCCGGCTCGTGTGTCACGGGGGCTGGATCCGATCCCAGCTGACTTTGGGGAGTTTGTTATATGTTGAGTTTAGTTTGAAGATTATAACTGGGGAGACTGTCTCTGTCTGAAGGCACATGCCGGGACACACGAGCCGGGAGGTCCTGATCGTCCTCGGCAGCCTGACCACGTGTGACCCCGCCAACATCTACGAGCTGATTAAGGTAAACCCTGACTGGAGGGTGGTCTTCTAGGGGTCCGCTCACTCAGCGTCTCCTCCTGTAGATCTGGTTTCACCTTCATGTGAGCTGTCCTCCTCCTCCGGCAGACCCTGAAGTCTCTGAAGGTGCGGGTGTCTGTCATCGGCCTGTCGGCGGAGGTCCGGGTCTGCACGGTGTTGACCAGGGAGACCGGCGGCTCGTACCACGTCATCCTGGACGAGAGTCACTTCAAGGAGCTGCTGATGATGCACATCAAACCTCCTCCGGCCAGCTCTTCCTCTGAATGCTCCTTAATACGCATGGGTCAGTACTCCTGGTTCCTGAATAACTGGAACTGTATTTAGTGAGTTAGTAGTAAGTAGTTAGTGAGTTAGTAGCTAGTGAGTTAGTAGCTAGTGAGTTAGTAGTTAGTGAGTTAGTACTTAGTGAGTTAGTAGTTAGTGAGTTAGTAGTTAGTGAGTGAGTAGTTAGTGAGTGAGTAGTTGATTGAGTTATAGCTTAGTGTGTTAGTAGTAAGTGAGTTATTACTTAGTGAGTTAGTAGCTAGTGAGTTAGTACTTAGTCAGTTATTACTTAGTGAGTTATTACTTAGTGAGTTAGTAGTTAGTGAGTTAGTAGTTAGTGAGCGACTGTAGATCATCAGGAGGAACCAGCGGACAGATGGAAACAGAATCTCAAAGATTGTTTGTGCTCCTGGTTTGATGTTGACATAAAGTATTCATAAGTATTCATAAGTATTCATAAGTATTTGTCTCAGGCGGGAATGTCGTGTTTTTTCCAGGTTTTCCTCAGCAAACCATCGCCTCTCCCACGGACCAGGATGCCAAGCCTTCGTTCAGCATGGCGTAAGTTGGGACCGGCGTGATTTCTGTTAGCGTTGCCTGTGAACTGCAGTGAGTTTCCGTCACCGGCTGTGTGTCTCCTAGTCACCTGGACAGCAGTGGAGAACCGGGTCTGACTCTGGGGGGATACTTCTGCCCGCAATGCCGGGCCAAGTATACCGAGCTTCCGGTGGAGTGTAAAGTCTGCGGTGAGTCTATTTGACGTTTTCTACACCAGATGACCATCAGATGGCGACCGCCGTAGACCTGATCCACAGTTTGTTCCGGCTCCGCCCTGCCAAAACGCAGGTCTCCATCTCTAGCGTCCCCCCACTGGACCTAAAGGTGCTGCTATGCAGTTTCTCGGCTGTGACCCGTACATGTCGTCTTCTTGTCTCCAAGGTTTAACGCTGGTGTCGGCCCCCCACCTGGCCAGATCCTTCCACCACCTGTTCCCCCTGCAGGCCTTCACAGAGAGTCCAGTGGAGGAGCTGGGAGCAAACAGGTGGCTCTGATTCTCTCACACGGACCGGTTCTGTGTCTCTGCTCTGGGTCTAAATTGGTTCTGATGTGGTTTCAGGTTCTGCCAAGCTTGTCAAGGAGAGCTGAAGGATAAAAGTGTGAGTAAGCTGTGATGGAGGGTCTTCTCATTCGGAACAAAATGTTCTTCACTTCTCTCGCCATTATTTAACGCCGGAGCAGATCAGAGGTCACTTCTGGTGGTTGTGTCTGTATCTGAGGGATTAACCGTCTCCGAGTCATAATGTGATGATTTAAAGAGAGTCAGTCTGTAGGAATGTTGTCTACCATCTTTATTTATCCGCCCCCTCCGACCCCCGTCTGTGTGTCCAGGTCTTCAGGTGTCCATCCTGTGGAAGCGCGTTCTGCTTGGAGTGCGACATCTTCATCCATGACTCTCTGCACTGCTGCCCCTGCTGCGTCCACACTCGGAGCTCCTCCTGAGGATGAACGGCCAATCAGAGGACTGACTCACTCCTCCTGAGGATGAACCGGCCAATCAGAGGACTGGGTTGGTCCTCCTGAGGATGAACCGGCCAATCAGAGGACGGACTCAGTCCTCCTGAGGATGAACCGGCCAATCAGAGGACAGCCTCCGTCCTCCTGAGGCAGAGCGGGTCATTCAAAGGACAAATTTTCAATTTTTGTAATAATGCTTCAAGATTTTTTATATTCTTATCAATCTCAAGTCTTCAATTTCCATCCATCCGGATCGTTCCTCTTACCCCGAACCAACTTCTCCCCAGCAACACTCTCCAGCTGACCCTGGAGGATCCCGCGGCACCGGCGCTCCCAGTCTTCCTTAGGTAACGACCGCTCAGGTAGAAGGTTTGATGAGGATGCAGTCACGTGGATTCAGATCAAGAATTTAAGTTAAAATTTAAAATATCTTCTTTTTTTGTGTGTATTTGGTGAAGACTGCAGAAATCTATTTGTCACTTCTGGGCCACCGTCACCCACAGAGATGTAAATATCCATATTTATCATTATTCCAAGGTTTATTGTCAGCGTTGGTTTTGTTATCCAGATTACTTTCAAACCTCAGAGGAAACTCTTTGGTCATATTTTTCTAACTTCCATCCGCTTTGCTAGCGGAGGAACTCAAATGTTATGTTCATTTTATCTCCACCATCAGACGACCTCAGCAGGGAGGAGAGAAAGTGAAGTATGTAATGTGCATATGCCATAAAGAGAAAAAATAGGTTACTTTCTCATATTCTGACAGCTTTTGCTTGTAGGTGTGGGATCGTCATCAGCAGGAATCATTGACTGCACATACAGAAGGACAATAGGGATACAAGATGATGTACATATTTGCGAGGCGTACTCTCCTGTATGACGTACAGGAGAGTAAATACCGCTTTAAATATTCTACCATCAAGATTCTGCTGTGTCCATTTATATATTTAACAAGCATTGTTGCTTTTGGGATAATTGTGTTTGTAATGAAAATGTTGTTGAACTTTTTATCATGTCTATATCTGAGCTACGGCGCGTGAAAAGTCTAGATACCGGAGGACGATGCTTTTACAGTATTATACTTTTGTTGGGAGACAGGAATGCAGTATTTTCTACAAAAAATGTTAAGAGCCTCCTTCTGGCAAGAATCATGGATTAAAAACTCTTTCTTCACCTTGTGAGGTTTATTTTTCCAAATAAAGTTTAAAAGGCGTCTGTTTGAACCGGAGGTTTTATATTTGGTTTTTGTCTTTCGTTCTCTCTCTCTGACCACCCTGTAGTTTGGTAATAATAATAAGAGAATTTGTGCCTTGCTCATTAGCATAATCTCTGGCTAACCAAGAGTTGAATTTCAACTTAATAGAAGAAATTACAGGGTTGTCATTCATGAATTTGTTATCCTCTGCAATAATAATTCCTAAATATTTTTGCTGCATCTTTGATTGGGATGCTGCACATTTCACTTTCTGTAATCGGTCTTTTAAAGCAAGATTTTCAAATTGCAGTTAGTCAATTTCCTGACTAACTGCAGGGCCGATTTACTGGCCGCGTTTTTTTCCCCGGGACAGTAACATTTACCTAACAACTTTAATTTATTTCGTATTACTGTAACTATTTTATTCTTTTCTAAACGCTGATCCCCCTCAAGCACTGTAGGTGGCGGTAATGCTCCTCAAACGGAAGTTGCAACTCATTAACACGAGGAAGAGGAAAATCTTGAAGTCATTTCCGGAGGTTCTGTAATATCTTCAGGCGGGAACTCTGACGTTGTCCTGATACGAACCCACCAGAACTCTTCTGATTTATCTGACTATGTCCCGGATCCTGAACGGCATCGTGGCGGTGTGTCCTGACCTGGGCATCGGGATGAACGGAAACCTGCCCTGGCATCCGGTCAGACTGGCGTGAGTCCCGTTAATAATAATAATAATAAACAACAATGAAACGATGAAGGGTCAACCTGCGTCTGTGTTTACACTCCACAGCTCTTCACTAAAGTCTGTTTTTATTCTACAGGAACGAGTTCAAACACTTCAGGACGATGACAGCGACTGCTTCCGTTAAAGGTAAACCGGAAATCAGTTTTTATGTGGTCAAGGATCAGAGTCCGCTGGTCCCAGAGGTCTCAAGTCAGTAACAGCCCTTATGAATCTATATATTATATTAACAACAAATTCAATATTTTTATGACAAGAACAAGCCATATTATTATGACCACAGAAATTCATGAAGTCACATGTTCTGGAGATGTTGTGACTTGGTTTATACAAAATAATGTTCAAAGCAAAGTCAGTGTCACTACCGGACATTAAATACAGCAAAGCAAATATGATTTGACAAATGTTAATATATTTTCTTTACAAAAAGCCAATAAAGGGATAAAAATTATAATTTCTTTCATTATTGGAGGGAAATCTTGAAATAATTACAACTCTAACTTAAAAATGTGTAATTCTAATTTTATTAATCTTTTGAATTTCAAGAAAATAATTAGTAAAACTTGCTTTTGAAGCTAATAGGGGGGGGGGGAAATAATTCATTTTTGCAGTTTTAGCATACACAAATACTTATTTAAGCATTCTGCTTCTTCTTTAGCCTTTCAGTCACACACGCATATAAACTTTTTTTTCTTTGTACTGTAAATATTTTTTATATATATAGTATGTATGATGACTGAATAAACAAAAGTTAACTGAAAGACATAGAAAAAGAGAAAACAGAGAGAGTCTGAGACATAGAAAGTCTGGTAATATCTGTTGTCGGGTATAACTGGACTAAAACATTAAAAGATGATGTAAAAATTATAGCAATAATAACAATCCCTGCAACAGTTTTACAGTATAAAATGAGGAATTCCGTTAATGGGGTCCAGTCAAGTAGGACTGGGACCACCCAGTGTCTCCTGACTCCGCCCACATCTATGATTGACACCCACTGAAGCTGTTGAGTCCCCTATGCAGAAGGTTGTAAATCTACATGTTCATGGCTGAGAGGTCAGTGTCAGCGGATGATTGAACTCAGGCTGGATCTCCTGCAGGCAAGAAGAACGTGGTGATCATGGGCAGGAAGACGTGGTTCTCCATCCCAGAGAGGAACCGGCCCTTGAACAACCGGATCAACATCGTCCTCAGCAGGGAGCTCAAGTAGGTCTCACACACACACCACCTACAAGTACACAACACAGTGTGTTGTCATGTTTACACCTGCAGAAAACAGACTCTTTGCTGTGGTCTGGATCATTAGAGTCGCGCCGACCAGGAAGTGTTCCGATACATCGTGTAATTATTGGCGTTGTCTTTCCGATTCGTTCTACCCTCAAGTAACGGAATGAATCTCGTTCGGAAACCTGAAGTCTTTTTCTTTCTCATTAGGCTTTCATGACACTTTTTTTATCCAGAATAAAGGGGTCCATGTAAACCCACCTAATGACTCGTGATGCTCGTTTGACTGACAGCTTCTGGGTCCATTCATGCGTATCATTTTTACGAATGAGAACTCAAAGCTTGGTGCCGTTTCCTCAGGTTCTGATCCAGTATTCTCACAGCTCCTTTATGTAATGATAGTAGTTAAAGGTGCACTGATTGTCTGACGTCTGACACGTGGGTAATGTATATAAAGTGCTCTTATTTTGAAGGATCACAGTGGGAGGAAGGCTGGTCGGTATTGAGTGTGTGTTCTGACCGGTTGAAATGAATATACGCTTAAACAGATTGTATGACGTCCCAAACTGAAAAATAAAACTTTGTAAGAGTCGTTCACTCTTTTATATGTTGTTTGTTAACTTTGCTCCGAGACTTCGGGGCTCGTGGCTAGCTTTAGCCGCTCCGCTAGCGTTAGCCTCTTGAAACTTGCTATGCTCCTCGGGGTGATTAAATTTGAAGTGTGCGCTTGAGACCGTTGTGCCGAACGTTTTCAGGGTTTTTATTTGGTTCTTACTGGTGTCATAAATTGCAATCATTGTGTTTTCTGGTTTATTTGTGCGATATTTGGAGATCGTGTTAGCATGAGTGGAATCTTATCAAAGCTCCGCCTACTGACCAGTCTTGAAGAAATCACCTGAAGATCATGTTAAGAAGGACCTTCTACTTTCATAGCCATGTGCCTGTGTCATGATGGCAGCACCTTAAGGTGCTAAAGTGTGATGATGATGAGGCTGTTAGGATAGTAATCAGTCTTCTCTTCCAGAGAGACCCCCGCAGGAGCCCACCACCTGGCCTCAGACTTCACCTCAGCCCTCCGGCTGGTCGACACCGAGCTGGCGGACCAGGCTGACCAGGTCTGGGTCATCGGAGGAAGCTCTCTCTACAAGGTAGCGACTGCACGGCCACCCAGGGGTGCTCACATGTTCTTCAGCCGCCGGGAGCGACTGCTGCTGAATATTTGCTGTAGAACATTTTAATACACTGACTCAGCATCGTTCTGTTTTGTGTTCCTCAGGAGCTGATGGAGAGCCCGGGGACGAGGAGGTTGTTTGTCACACGAATCCTGAAGCAGTTTGATTGCGACACGTTCCTCCCCGAGATCAGTCCAGACAACTATCGCCTCCTGCCAGAGTAAGACCCACATGTTTTTATGGTTTTTGGGGGGGGGGAACCCATACTGCTCAAATATCGGAAAATATTTAGCACAAGCAGTATTGTTTCAATATCTCATTATCTACCGCTTATCCAGTTCAGGGTCATGGGGGGCTGGAGCCTGTCCCAGCTAACATCGGGTACACCCGCCAGTTCATCACAGGGCAGACACACAACCACACACACACTTATGGGCAATTTTTTATGGTTAATTCACCTGTATCACATGCTTTTGGGCTGAGGGAAGAAGCCGGAGTTCCTGGAGAGAACCCACGCAGACACAGGGAGAACATGCAAACTCCACCCACAAAGGCCGGCAGACATGGCTTCGAACCCGGTACCTTCTTGCTGTGAGGCAGCAGCGCTAACCACTGCGCCGCCCTAGTTTTTATCAGTATAGCGAGAATAGATCGCGTTGTGATAAAATATCTTATCGTGGCTTCAATATCATGATATTAAATGGCATTGTGACTAAAGTAGAAGCAATAATATTTCGAATCGTGACCAAAATCGCAAAAAAATATGGTATTGTTATAATTTTATATTGTGTCATGAGAATAAATCATATTGTGGCTAACGTATTGTGATATATTGCAACCAAAATACCGCAATAATATCCTATAGCGATAATGTATCGCGACTAAATTATGGTGATGATAAATTGTTTCGTAGCTAAAGCATTGTGATATAATATGGTATCGGGACTTAAATTTCGCGATAGTAAGTGGCATTGTGACTAAAGTGTTGCAATAATATTTTGTATCATGATCAAAGAATGGCGGTAAAATCGTGTCGTGATATCACGAACATATATTTTATCGTGAAAATGTATCACGACTTGAGATTAAATCATATTGGGGCTAAATTATCGTGATATATGGTATTGTGGACACAGCATCATTCTACATCGTGTTGTAGCTAAAATATATATTGCGATATCGCATTATTATAATGTATTACAATTTAAGTACTGTGACATTAAAACACAGTAATATAGTGTATCGTGATAATACATAACGACTAAATTAGCGTAGCTAAAGCATATCGTGATAATAAATCGTATCATGCCAGTTTATCGCGGGGTCTCCGGTGATTACCCTCTCTGGTCCTAAGTTTTATTTTAGCGTGAAAATTTTTAACAGTTCATATCAGCATTCAAAAAAATGGCGTTTCCTTTCCGTGTTAGTGAGTTAACAGTTTTTAAGTGTGCGTTCTGGATGGAGTCCCTCTAAGACCTGTTTCTCCCGCAGGTTTCCAGGAGTTTCTCAGGATCTGCAGGAGGAGAACGGGATCCAGTACAGATTTGAGGTCTACGAGAACATCCATCAGTGATTCCTGTCAGAAGTGAAATGTACAGTTGGATGAGTTGAGTTGTAATTATTTTTGTGGGACTTGAAATAAAAACTGAGTCCAGGTATCTTCAGGTGTGGGGTCTCTTTGTGAAACATTTCTTCTCAGCAGACAGGGTTGCACCTGGACTCAAACAGAATGACCTTCTGATCAGTCTCTGCTCTGAGTTAGATATCTCTGGGTGGTGCTGAGGTCGGCGTGATCGTCTCACGACATCGGGTCTGCGTTTGAATCCAGACTTCAGATCTTACTGTGTGGAATCCATCCGGTTTGAACGGCTTCTACAAACACAAACATGAAACGTTTAGATGAATCACATAATTAACTAGAAAAAGCACAAACCTCCGGTTTGTCACGACAGAAGTTAAGTTAAGCTAAGTTCATTCATGCATGTCTGACTTATTGCCAGCCTCTAAATCTACCGACAACTCCAACAAACTCGAGTATATTTCATATACTCTGCTAACCACTCGTCTTCTCCGCCTTCCACTTCAGCGTCTCCGTTCAGCCCACTGGGCCGCCAGCTCCATCCCCAAAGGAATCAAAGCCTCAATCGGACCCTCACACCCTGCCACGGCCGCAATATTTGTCACCTGAGGCTTACGTCCTGTTGCCAACAGGTGGCGCTATCACTAACAGAATATAGTCACTGAGACGTCTTCAGGGCGGGACTCTTGTCAAACGTGTGCGCCGTCTCATGGCGAGACATCAATATTTGCTGTTGCTGCCGTCGTATCATAATAATACATTACGACTAAATTACCATCATGACGGTTTTATCGCGGGGCCGGCGGTGATTCCGAGGTTTTTTAAACTTTTTATCCTTATGGTTTGAACATGTCAATCACCAAATTCTAAGTTCATTTGGTAGAAATTCTAGGACATTCTAGAAGTGCAGCGCCGAGAAACGCACCTTTAATGCAAAGTTACCGACTTCCTGTTAGCTTAATCGCCATAGCAGCTGACATGCTCCTTCAGTAGAATCCATGTTTCCCCTCCATGATGGCGATCCTCTTGGTCCAGAACCAGCAAATCATCTCCTCAACATTCCACGTTGGACCGTAGGTCTGATGTTCTGGTGGAACGGGACCCCCGTCTTCAAAACAGGTCAACTTTCCAATCATCAGTCCAGAGAAGATTCTATCAGAAGCTCTGAGGGTCATCAAGGGGTGTTGTGGGTAAATGAAGACCAGTCCTAATGTTCTTCTGGGTCAGCAGTGGCTTTCTCCTCACCACTCTCCCATGATTCCATTTTAGCCCAGTTTTTCTGGAATAGTGGAGCCATGACCTCTGACCTTTACTGACTTGAGATAGGCCTTTAGTTCCTTGGATATTCTGTCTTGTTTGAGGAATTGTGAAGGTGGTTCACTTCTGTGAAGGTTCACTATTGTTCCAGGTCTTCTCCATGTGTAGATGATGTGTCTCATTGTGGATCTGTGGAGTCAAAGAACCACAGAAACAACTTTGAAAAAACCTTTTTTCGTCTTCTCTTCTGGAATTTCTGTTGATTTTGGCATAGCGTGCTACTGGTGAGACCTAGGAGAAGACCTCCTGCTTCTGAAGGTGGTCTACTGAAGGGATGATGTGGTTGAACCAGGCTGGTGGATGGATCTTTGCTGCAGTTTTCTGGATTCAGACTCTAAGGGGGGCGGAGCCTCTTTCACAGCCCTGGGGAACCTTTTTGGTTAAATACATGAACGTATTATTATTTAAAATTATATATTTTTTAAAATCCAGTTGTTTCAAGTTAGTTTTAGTCTGCAGACCCGACGGTTCCGAAGAAACCAAGAGTGGGTCCGATACTTTTTCACAGTTCTGCACCTCCAGGTCAAACGTGACGGACAGCTTTTTGTCCGAGCCTTTGGGACCATGACTCCAGAACTTTGTGGTGCTTAAAGTCTGAAGAAGCACCAACCCCTCAAACATTAAACAGGAAGTCAGAAACAGGAGGAGAGGAGTTTCATTGTTCCGACTCTGAGGCACGTCGTATTCTTCTCTCTCCTCTCTTCGTCATCGGGTGGAGAATGCGCTGAAACATTCAGACTCATCAGTGAGTCTGTGCGTTTCCTGTGACGTTCATCCTTCCTCACATCTACGGTCTCGGCTTGAGTCTTACCTGCACACGTCCTTCACCGCAGGTCTCTTCTGGAGCTGCTCACAATAGGGCGAGCTGTGATTGGCTGAGAGCTTCCTGCTGCTCCGCTGCCATTGGCCGGCCTCCAGCCTCCTCTGATGTTTATCAGCCTCCAGCTCCTCCAGACCTCCGCTGCCAGTCCGCCGGTACCTGCTCAGCCGGATCACTCTCTGACCCGTCAGTCACCTGGAGAAAGAGCTGCACTCAGGTGAGTCAGAGCTCTGGTCTCTGCGGCAGGAGTAATCTATTACATTCTGCTGCAGCTTTGCATGAGTCGTATTCCCTCCGGCTTTTCATCCATCTAGAAGATTGACGAAGAGGATATTGTGAAGGAGCAGAACCTCAGGATGCTCCAGATGAAGAAGGTTCCTCTGGATGAAGATATTCTGTACGTTTCCTCCTGTTTTATTTTATTAACAGTGACAAACAGCATTAATAGAAAAGGAAAGATCGTTTCTCTGAAAGTCGTTTAATTTGGATTAAATTTGTCTTTGTAGGATTTTATTTTCTGCTAAAAACATTTTTCATCCTACTTTATTCTGCTGTGATGAACTAACTGAGGTACTGTGTGTCCGGACCTGCCCCCACAGTACCGTCTTCATCAATTCATCCACATCATCAGCCATAACATTGTAACCACTGACACGTGTAGGGCATTTTCTGGTTACTATGGTTACCTGTCAGTGTGTGGGATCCATTATCTGGTTACTATGGTTACCTGTCAGTGTGTTGGATCTATTATCTGGTTACTATGGTTACCTGTCAGTGTGTTGGATCTATTATCTGGTTACCATGGTTGCCTGTCAGTGTGTTGGATCTATTATCTGGTTACCCTGGTTACCTGTCAGTGTGTTGGATATATTATCTGGTTACTATGGTTACCTGTCAGTGTGTTGGATATATTATCTGGTTACTATGGTTACCTGTCAGTGGGTTGGATCTATTATCTGGTTACTATGGTTACCTGTCAGTGTGTTGGATATATTATCTGGTTACCATGGTTGCCTGTCAGTGTGTTGGATCTATTATCTGGTTACTATGGTTACCTGTCAGTGTGTTGGATATATTATCTGGTTACTATGGTTACCTGTCAGTGTGTTGGATCTATTATGTGGTTACTATGGTTACCTGTCAGTGTGTTGGATATATTATCTGGTTACCCTGGTTACCTGTCAGTGTGTTGGATCTATTATCTGGTTACTATGGTTACCTGTCAGTGGGTTGGATCTATTATCTGGTTACTATGGTTACCTGTCAGTGGGTTGGATCTATGAACTGGTAAGCCAGAAACAGTGTCTGATCGGACAGAAGATCTACTGCAGCACAATCCCAAAGAAATTCTGGTTCTGATAAAAAAGTTGTCAGACGACAGTGACATCAGTGCGTATGGTGCTCTGTAGCCACAGACCGATCTGAATGACCCCTGAACCCTGCTGAAATCTCCAACAGTGGACCCGTCAGCAACGGAACTGGATCACATAGCAGTGGGAAAAGGTGGTCTCGTCTGATGGATCATGTTTTCTCACATAGCAGGGTGTGTGTGTGTGTGTGTGTTGCTCACCTGAGGAAGAGATGGTACCAGGAGGCATCGTGGGAAGAGGAGAAGCTGGCGGAGGCAGTTTGATGCTTCGGACCATGTTCTGCTGGGGAACCTTGTTTCCCAACATTCCTTTGGATGTTCCTCTGACACGTAGCTCCATCTCCCCACAAGGATTTGCTGCTGACGTCTTTGTACCAGACACCACAACAGAACCTTCAGAGTTCTGCTGGAGTCCAGAATTCCACGGGTCAGGGCTGGTTTGGCAGCAGAAGGAGGACCTAGACAATATGAGAGAACATTATTATACCGAACCTCAAACCTTCAGTCTCTTTTGTAGAAGAAATGTTACAACTTCTAAACTTCCTCTTTGATCAAAAGTTCTTAAAGAACATTTTAACCTCGTCTGTAATGGAGTCAAGTAAACTAATCTTATTATATATTTATTAGCTATTCTTACCCTCTGCTCTCCCCATAAAACATAGCGTCTGTAGCGTCTGACCATCACCTGCAGAGGGTCAGAATGTTCAGGACTGACATTTTCTCTCATTAATGATTCTGTCTGAGGATGATCAGGATGAAGGCCAGTTCTGACCCCTCAGAGAAGGGGGGGTTGAATTTGAGCAAGCAGAAAAGGCTTCTAACGGACATTTAATACCTGCTGCTCTCCTAAAACACCCACACCCCATTACCGCACCACGGTAACCAGGTAAAATATCCCACGCACTGACAGGTAACCACGGTAACCAGGTAATATACCCCCCCCCACTGACAGGTAACCACGGTAACCAGGTAAAATATCCCACGCACTGACAGGTAACCACAGTAACCAGGTAATATAGGTTATAATGTTGTGGCTGGCGGGGGTAAATTCTCCGCTGTAGTGATGTCACAGTTCCACTAACAGACCGGCGTAGTGAGAATAAGAGGTTTCTCTCCGGCTGTCAGACGTGGAAGACTCAAGGTCGCTCACTCAGTGAGACAGCAGAAGCGAGTGAAGGTCGTCTGGGAGAGGCTGAAGAACTCTTCATCTTCTCAACCCGCAAAAAAAGGAAGTTATGCTCCATCGGCCGACGTCGTCTCGCTGTAGAGCACGTTTGGGTTTCTCGTCAACCGTCACATATAGCAAATCTGACATCTGTATGTCGACGTGGCGTTTCTGTGGCGTAGGACCCACAGATCCTCTTCAGTTCTCAAGGACCTCTAATGGAGATGATGAAGACACACATCATCTGCATTTATGACGATGAACCTTTCGGTAACCATCGGTAGACCAACGAAGACGGAGGAGCTCAGCGTCTCCATGCAGGTGCTGTTCCTGGCTTTGCAAGCCTAAGTTGAGGTCAAGAACCGAAAACTGTTTTAAAAATGGCGGTTCAGTGCATGCGCCAGTCTTGTTGGTCACCATAACCCCGCCCCCAGCCCAAGTCGTAATCGGTTCTTGGCGCTACACCAGCAAAGAGTTGGTTCTTGTCTAGCACCAGTTTTGACAGCGAGGAGCCGGTGCTTGGTCTGTCTGAAAGCGAAGAACTGGTGCTAAGTCAGGCTCTGGATCCGAACTAGCCCTGGCTATTTCTTTAAATAAATCAAGAATTTATAGTCCAACTTATTAATTTTATTTAATTGTGTCACTAATGGAAGTTATTTTTTTAAATCACCAACAACTCACTTTTTACAGTGGGGAATATTTGTCTTAAAACGCTGCAGGAATAAAGTAAAGTCAGATTTGTGCTCTATTAATAAACAAATATTTTTTTACTTTTTTTAATTTTATCTTATTTTTTTATTTAAAAAAAAAAAGAAAAAAGGTATAACTGAAAAAAAAAAAAAAAAAAAAAACTTCTAGGAAATGATTTGAATCATTTTCACTTTTTTACGCTTCCGGGTGCTAATCATGCACTGTAAAAAGAAAACTGTGCATGAACTTGAAGTAACACTTAATTTTATTTTGTATCTTTGAGTCAAACCTATTAATGTGACCTGAAAATACTTAATTTAATCGAGTGTTACCAGTTGAAGTAATATTGGGTGTTTTTATAGTGCATTATTCAAACTCATTAGCATAAACTGCAACAACAACAAAAAATTAAGTTAAGTATTTACAACTGGAATTAATACGTTAGTCAACAATACTAATTTAATTTAGTCTTCTTAAGTTTACAGTGCATGATTAAACGTCAAAGTTCCTGAAGCTGGACCGGAACCTCATTATGGACCAGTCCAAAGAGGGCCGAACGGAGGGGAATTCTCTGCTGAGGGCGGTCCACCTGAGACGCCTGCGTCTGACTCGGCTGCTCCTGGAGGGCGGAGCCTACATAAACGAGAGTAATGAACTTGGCGAGACGCCGCTGATGGTGGCCTGCAAGACTCGCCATACCGACGCACAGAGTGTCCCCATACTCAAGATGGTCCGGTAAGTTCTGCCAGAAGGGCAACGGTTCTGGAAAGTTGAGTTTTCACCGTGTGGTAAATGATGTTTCCCCAACAGGTATCTTCTGGAAAGCGGTGCTGATCCAAACATCCAAGACAAGACGGGGAAAACGGCTCTGATGCACGCCTGCCTGGAACATGCTGGAGCTGAGGTTCTGTCTCTCCTGCTGAGCAGCGGTGCTGATCCAACTCTGGAGGACCACGCGGGCTTGTCCGCTCTGATTCATGCGGTTGACTCGGGCAGCAGGAACAGCCTCAGGGTCCTGATGGACGCCTGTAAGGAGAAGGGGAAGGAGGTCATCATCATCACCACCAACAAAGTGGCACCGGGTCATCACATGACCAAACAGTACCTCAATGTTCCTCCACCGCCGGACCTTGAGGAATGTCTGCACTACACCCCGACCTCCTGCTGCATGTCTCCAGGTGACGTCCAGCTACGAACTCCTCAGGGTTCCTCAGCAGGTGCTTCACCTCGATCTGGGAGCCCCCCCCTTGGTCTCAAGGAACCCCAGTGTTTTGGCGCAGTGACATCCGGGCCCGCCTCTCCAATTCAAAGTCCAAACCCGTTACGTGTTCCCGGAGTGGACAAGCGGCGTCATCTCCAGAGGCTCCACTCTGAGCAGTGGTCCAGGTGTTCTTCACTGCTTCTCCAGAAGAGCCAGACCTCCTCTCTGACAGAGGAGCCCTTTAGAGTCAGCGCCCCCAATGGACGACCTCCTCCGGTTTCCCGCCACCACAGCATCGATGTCAAAGACCCAGCGGGCCTCCTGAAAGCTCTGGAGAACATGTTAGGGGTTGAGGACAGACCGATGGGCTTTGGAAGGAAGACGTCCTACGACAGCGCCGCGGTCCCTCCTCACTCTGCCTCACACCCAAACTTACATCAGGACAGTCTCCGCTTCCCTCCAGAACCGGGCCCTGTGGATGGAGACCCCTCAGATTGTCGAAGACAACTTCCTGTTTCAAGCCTGCATAATGTGATCCGTTGGCGGGACCTGGGTCGACACCACTACAGCTCCGACTCCCAGTTGCCCCAGTTTGGCAGCAGAGACAGCAGCGCCAGGAACGGTACCAGAGAGAAGCCCAAACTGGTCAACAGCAGGTCCTCAACTCTGCCCGGCTCCAAGGAGTCCTTGGAGAGCTCCATCCAGAGACCGGGTCCTGCTGGGCTGCTGGAGCGAAGCAGCTCAGGGACCCTTCTTCTGGATCACATCAACCACACTCGCCCTCGATACCTGCCTCCACTCAATCCCCCGGCTCCCCTACCAGACATCGGGATGGGTTCTGGTTCCTGCTATCCGTCAAGTGGTAGTACCAAGACTCTGAGTGGTGGTCTGTCAGGGTCCAAGCCCGTTGTGCCCTGTGCTCCCGGTTTCCTGAAGGGTCCAAAGGCCAGTAAAACGATGTGGAGACGCCACTCCATGCAGAGTGAGCAGATCAGACAGCTGGTCCACTTCAAGGAAACCTTTGGACACTAGAAAGGAAACCGTCACACCTACCGGTGTCTCCAAACAGCCGTTAACGAGAAGATGGGGCCACTGCTCCGAGCATCGTCTTCGTCACGTCTGGAAAAACTGAGCAACCATCAGAAATGAGTTGGACTTCCTTCAGGAGGCGGTTCATGACGTGAAGCAGACAGAACCTGAACAGAACTCAAGCTCCAAAGCTTCAATGAATTGGCTTATAATGGACTCACTTGTCTGTCCAATCAGATGGACGGTGCGTTCAGGTGCAGTGAAAGTCATCCGTGATAAATGCGCTGTTCCTCGGAGGATCAGTCGGTGACGTCAGGAGGAGAGCGTTATAGAAGCCTCCATCCCGTGAACCTGCGTGCAGAAGAAAGTCGTTTGGACCGACCAAAAGACACTTCCTGTCTGAAATGAAGCAGAAATAGGAAGTTAAAAACTTTGATGTTAATGTGGGAAATATGTTCTGATTCAATCTGAATGATGTCAAATTAAAAGATTTTTCTGCTTTGGGTTTTCTCCATAGAGAATCTCTGTGTCCATCTTCTCCTCTTCGTCTTCCACTGTCACACCAACCAACTCTATGTCCTCTCTCACCACACTCAGAAACCTCCTCTTGGCTCCTCCCTTTCTTCTCCATCTCCAGCATCCTTCTACCAGTAGATCCACTATCCCTCCTCTTCACGGGTCAGAACCATCTCAATCTGTCCTCTCTGACTTTGTCTCCAGGACGTCTAACCTG
>VRLP01003136.1:0-70297 GCA_009660295.1 Lophius piscatorius
GGAATTCTGACTTTCCTCCCTTGGAATTCTGACTTTCCTCCCTTGGAATTCTGACTTTCTTTCCCCAGAATTCTGACTTTCCACCCTTGGAATTCTGACTTTCTTCCACTAGAATTCTGACTTTCCACCCTTGGAATTCTGACTTTCCTCCCTTGGAATTCTGACTTTCCACCCTTGGAATTCTGACTTTCCTCCCTTGGAATTCTGACTTTCCTCCCTTGGAATTCTGACTTTCCTCCCTTGGAATTCTGACTTTCTTCCACTAGAATTCTGGCTTTCCACCCTTGGAATTCTGAGTTTCCTCCCTTGGAATTCTGAGTTTCCTCCCTCTCTCTCCTTCCCATTCCGATTTTCCCCTTCAAATTCTGACTTTTTTCTCCCCCTCAGAATCTGACTTCAACGTCAGAATTGGGCTAAATGATAACATTTAAATTCTGGATTAAAAGACAGATTTATGAGGACGAAGTCAGAATTCTACCAGTCTTTCAGGAAATCACTTCAAGAACACAAGAACATATTGTGTTCTGGTGCCGGTGCCAAACCCGGATAAATGTCGCGGGTTTCTGTCCGCTGTAGCGACTCCTGAAGGGTCCATCTGAAAGATGAAGAGGACGACTAGAATAAAAACACGTACGGGAAGAAAAGGGAGGCAACTTTAATTGAAGTATCGCTACATTTTTGTCAAATTAAAATACAGGAAAGTTTCCACGAGTGTAATTTGTCTCCATTCTGCAAAACAGGAACGGCAGATTGTCTGCAGACAGAAATGGAAGCTGTGCGATGTCACGTAGTTGGTTGGAATTAAGAGAGAGGGACACATCCTGTCAGCTGACAGCAGGGCTCTGAGGAAGGGGATGAGAAGGAGAGGCGGGATCCAACTCCTGACATGAAATTCTATAAAAACTAAAAAAGAACAAAAACCAACAATAAATGTATCACTTTCCCTGCTTTTCCCGCAGGATTCCACCTCTGTCCAAAAGTTCCCGAGAGCTCATGATGAGACTAAGAGCTCCAAATGTTCATAAAATACAATTTATTTCTGTGAGAATCAAAAAAAAAAAATGGATCTAAATATTTGGAATCTCTTTTTCAAATCTGATTTGACAAGCAGGGGCGCAAGTCAGGGCATTCTGGGAGATATTGTTGATTTAGGTCTTCTTGAACTGGATTTTATATACAGGATGAGAGAGAGAGAGAGAGAGAGAGAGAGAGAGAGAGAGAGAGAGCGCAAGACAGAGAGAAACAGGGAGAAAGAGAGGCAGAGGGCGAGAGAGACAGAGGGAGAGAAAAGAGAGAGAGAAAAAGACAGAGAGAGAGAAAGGGAGAAGAGAGAGACAGAACAAGTCAGAGAGAAAGAAAGAGAGGCAGAGGACGAGAGAGACAAAGAGAGAGAAAAGAGAGTGAGAGAGAGAAACCGAGGGATAGAATGAGAGAGAGAAAGAGACAGAGAGAGAGAGAGAGAGAGAAACCGATAGATCGACAGAGAGAGAGAGCATGACAGATAGAAAGAGAGGCAGAGGGCGAGAGAGAGACAGAGAGAGAGAGAGAGAGAGAGAGAATAAAGCCAACTTTATCCTTTATCAATAGATTCCTGCAGTGGAATGATATAAGTACAATTGTTCTAAGTCTCTAAGGCAGAACACAAACAAGGGCGGTCCGGTCGGTGCAGTGGTTAGTGGTTGCAGCTGCTGCCTCACTGCGAGAAGGTACCGGGTTTGGATCCGCTTCTGCTGCCATAAGTTTACATGTTGTCTGCCTGGGTTCTGTCCTGGTGCTCCGGCTTCCTCCAAGGTCCAAAAGTGAATTGGCGTCTCCAAATAGCCCTTAGGAGCGAATGTGAGCGTGAGTGGGTGACGATGTGATGAACTGGCGACTCGCTCAATGTCAGCTGAGACCCAGAACAACTTTCTGATGAAAGAACAAGAACCCAAAAAAAAAAATGCTGGTAATGATGAACATTAGTTCAATGGGATGTAATCTTAATCGCAGAAGAAAACACCTCCTCTCCTGTGTGTCTGCACACAAACGCACAGAGACAAAGGTGGTTCCGCCTCCAGATGTTCCAGGCTGCGTTGAGTGGAGCCCCTCAGGTCCACAAACCCAACACAGCCTTCATCAGCAGCTGCTGCAGGCTGAGACGCATCCACTGCAGATGTCCCTGCATAAACTGCTGACTCGTGTTTTTTTTTAGACATGTCAAAACGTGGATTTAAAAGGAAGACAAAATGAATCAGTCCTCAAAATTCACCCGCCACTTCTGCGGGGGTCCGAAACTTCTCCGAAGTGACGTTGAACGCTTTGAGAGTGAAGCAAGGTTTTAATTGGGCCTGATGTTTGGCAACATGCTGGCATCAGCAGAAGGAACGCAGGAAGTGGTGCAAGCTCGGCCTCGAGGTTTGAGGTTGCTCTGGATTCACACAGCAGCGGTTTGAGGTCGGTTATGACTCAGAATCCTGGAGGTGGAGCAAAGGGGAGATGGAGATGGAGTTGAATGAGCTCCATGAACATGAATGAATGATCTGGTTGAAGGCATCTGCAGCATCCTGCTGGTTTTTACACATCATCAAATCTTTTAAGCGAGTTAGTCTCCAGCACAGATGTACGGAGGCGCTTCGCCGTCATGCCACGAAATATAAAAACTACCAGTATCGTGTTTTTAACGTGAAAATATCATGAAAAATGTGAATTTTTCACGTTCTGAAGTGCAAAATGATCGTGTTTATGTTTTAAGTCGATCAAATTCTAACGGGAAAACTATTCTGTAAAAATGGGAAATTTTATCGCATTCTTACGTGAAAATTATCATGTACAAATGTTACATTTATGAGGGTCTCACATGAAAATGATCATCAAAAATGCTGAAATTATCGCTTTATATATATGTTAAAACAAAAAAACGTAGAAATTATCGATCACGTTGTAACGCGATACTGAATTTTTTTAATTTTCTGACATGACATCAATGGGCTTCCGTAGTAGCCGTGTTCTAAATCATAGAAGGGAAAACACTGCATTATTTGTTTGTACTGATAGAAATCATCTAAAACCACTGACTTCTTGTAAATCTCTTCTTTAAACACATTTCTATAGACTCGCTTTTGTGACGTCCTTTATAATTGTCTTTTATTTTCCTTTTATCGTCTTTTATGAACATTTCTATCCTCTCTCAATCTCCCAATGGCTCCCCTAAGTTTTTTTCTTTTCTATTTTTCTTGTTGTTGACTGAATAAAACACTTTGTAAACTCTGCTTTTAAAATGTGCGGCATGCAGCGGTTTTAGGATCTCTGCCGGAGACGGTTTTTTCATCCGTTGGTGTTTCTGTGCCACAGAAATGCAGATCGCTCTTACTTTCACTGAGGGCTGAGGACTGAGCCCGAGGAATGCAAACACAGAGTTGTTCTCCTTTGACTGGAAGAAGTCTTCGTGGTCCTGAGGGGGGGAGTAAACAAAACAAAACAAACAAATAAACAAGGATGTTCTGAGTTAAACATAAACATCCTTTCCACCGCGGCTTTTTAATGTCGTAGAGCGATGACGGATTACCTCGGCCATGCCGGAGGGACGGGAGGCCGGGGCGGATAATCTGCCCCACCCGGGAAACTGGATTACGACGGGATTACAGAACAGCACGCAGGGTGGAGGAGGTGGAGTGGTGAACACCAACCGGGTGAACTCAAGTCACCCAGCGGTATTAGCAATCATCATCGGCATTAAAATTCTACTTTACGGCCTCCAACGCGTTTCTTTTCTAATCTCGTATTCTCGATTTTGTTGCTCGGGTATCTACTGTGACTGAATCCATTTTTCCAAAAAGACGAGGGGGCGATTAGAAAATATATAAATAATTGTATTATGTGTTTTGTAGTTCATTCATCCAAATTTAACTACATATATCAATATTTGACCTCAAATATTTAAATTCAGCTACGGTATATATATATATTTATATATATATATATATTATTCCTCAGATACCCCGCAGTAGCGATCCTCGTTGAAGATCTGCGGCGGGAGTGGGTTGCCCTTTTCTGGCCGCCTGTCCTGTGGGATGTTTCGGTACATCCAGAGCCGCTGCTCCTCCATCATGGTGATGTCTACTTCCTGGTAGCCGATTCGATTCGCCTCCAGAAAACCCACCACCGCCTGCTGATGCTTCTTTACCTGCAGATGTTTTATACGAGTAGAAGGAGGAAGAAAAGACGAGAGGATTGGGACATCAGCACATTCAAATAAAACTTTACATATCCCACAATTCATATTTTCACCATGTAGGCGGAGCCTAAACGCTGTATGTATTAGGGCTGCAACTAATGACAGTTTTGAAATGTTAATCCATCGATTATTGGAAAGAGAATTCGATTAATCCGATCATTTATTTCTCCTGGTTAAATAATATAACTTATAATTAAAGTAAAAATAAAAATAAATACACAATTACTGGCCATAATGGCCTCTAGGAGGATCATTCTAGAAATGAACTATTCAGATCTATAATCAATAGATCGTTTGCTATTTATGTTACTCTTTGTCAAAATGTGATAAAAACCTGAGTAAGAAGAACTCCACCCCCCTGCCTGTGTCCCAATAACACACAGTATGGCTTCAATCACTGAGGAGGCTCTTTAATTCGATCAGCTTTAACGCTCGTTACCTGCTGTACGCGGCGGGCGCGGCAGCTTCCTGCGGTAACGTAATGTATTCGGCGGGAGTCTGGCTGTGCAAGTGAAACCGCGTGACGAGCCCGAGCTCCAAATTAGAGGCAAACACAGTCCAGACATCTCAGACCTGCAGCTCTTGAGTGTTTTTCTCTGCTCGGCCTGTGAGTTCTTACATCGGACATAAGAGACGCAGTGACGACAGTGACAAGTAACCTAAGTTACGGAAAAATTCGCGATTTCTCTATTGATGTCAGAGTTATGCAAACAAACTCTGAGTATCTCTGAAATATTCTGTAGTCCCTCATCTACTGTGTCTTCCACTTCAGCGTCTCTGTTCAGCCCACTGACCACCCAGCTCCACCCCGTTTGACTGTTTCTTCGGTTGTGGGCAGGATTATGGAAAAACTAAAGGACGGACTTGATTTGTAAGCATTTTGAGCCGGATTCTTGGCGTGAATAAAGTTATTATATTATCTGATGCTATACAGACGCGCACACATGATCGTCCAGATTCATCGCACACCAAAACATCGTCCCGTTACTCAACACACACGAAACCATGGTAACGGGCGCTTCGCTTGAAAAAGGGACCGTTTGAAGATGAATGCCATAAATGATTATCCTGCATGCAAAAACTTATTCTTCCAGGTTATTCCCCCTTTATTGGAGACGACGATTAAACAAAGAAATGTCATTAAAAGACGTAAACGTAATGTTAGCCACGCTGCCCTGAGAGTTTTTCTGTGCCTCCGTCACGTCACGCATGGCCATTATTTTAATGATGTTAAGCGAGACAATGGCGCTTCTGTTTTACCGTCGAGACAATAAGAGAATCTCCTGAAACAATGCAGCCGAGTATCTGCTGGCTCTTTTTTTTTTAAACAGACATTCCCTGTTTGTGGCCGTTGAACGTCTTTTTGAGGACACTCACAGAAGGTGAATGAGTTCCGAGGATTCTGACAAATAAAAATGACCGTTCTTTCCGGCCAAAGGTTAAAAGTTTGCCAACATCCACTTTTGGCTTCTGCTCTCAGCCAACGAGAACGCTGCTGTCCAAATCAGTTTTAATGATTTGACCTTCGTCTGAGCTCACAGGCAGAGGGGGCGAGGGTCTGAATGATGAAAGAGGTGCCCCCGGTGAGGAAGAGTGAGAGAATGAGTCAGGGGAAGAATGAGTTCATTTCTGGTGTGTGCGTGTGTGTGTGTGTGTGTGTGTGTGTGTGTGTGTGTGTGTGTGTGTTTGTGTTTCGTTGTGCAGGCCTGAGATTATAAATTCTTCTGTCGGACCAAATACCAGAAATAATAAATAACTCTAACCTCCGCTAAGTCTCAACAGAACCTCTGGTTTAGGAAGAATTCATGCAGGTTTCTCCTTTAATGTCTCCTAAAAACTCTGAGTATCTCTCGCACCGCTTTTCCACTAAAATTAACCTGGTGCTAGTGCCGGTGCTTAGTTGGTTCTACTCGCGCACCTCCTAAGAACTGTGTTTGCAATTCCATTGGCAAGGAGCTGAGTCAGAGCCACGGCATTACGTCACCGTATAACGGAATAGGTTCTTGGCATTAGACCGGCAAAAGAGTTGGTGCTTGTCTGGCACCAGTTTTGAGAGCCAGAAGCTGGAGCTTAGGCTGAGGAAAACCAAAGAACCGGTGCTAATTCAGGCTCTGGCTCCGAAATAGGCAAATACTCTGTAGCCGCTCGTCTCCTACACTTTCCACTTCATCGTCTCTGTTCAGCAAACTGAACCCTTGGCTCCACCCACAAAAGGAACATCGTTTGAATCAAAGGATCAAAGGCAGAAATAACAACAGTGTGACATCACCGCCATATTTAACGTCACCAAAAAGTTTTTTAAATTTCATGCAAATCCGTCTGGTAGTTTTTTTTCCATAATCCTGCCCACAAAGAAAACAGAACCTCCTCGGCGGAAGTAATTACAGTAACAGTAAAATCTGATGAGACTCCGCCTGATGAGAACTGACCTCATTTACACTCCGTTCATTCCGTGGTGATGATTTGATTTCCTGATGATCTGCTGCGGTCAAACTGTAAGCTGCTGGTTTTCTGCAGCATTCAATAACATTCCTGTCTGTTTTTACAGATTTCATCTCCTGTCCTCCTCCGTCTCCGTCTCACATTACCAGCACATTCTCTTTTTTTCCCTCTTTGACCCGCTTACATTCACTTCAGCGCAAACAAGCTGAGATCCAGCTTCACCTTCTCCTCTCTATTCACTCACTTGTAACTCAATTCAAAAGGCGTTCAGAGTGAATTACGCTCACACGGACTCCACACTCACATAACTGACCCAAATTGTGGACCTTTTCAAGCGCACTGGACTGTGCTTTGTGTTAGTGAGAGTGAGAGTGAGAGTGAGAGAGAGAGAGAGAGGTTGTTGCATGTATGTGTCATAGGATTAAAAATAACCCCTTTGTAAACAAAGATTGTGCAGCCGTCCGCGAGATGAGGCCTAATAAAATAAATATCTTACTCATTTGTCCCATTACCTAAGACCTGAGGCATTTATGTAGGAGTAGGAGTGTTGTTGGATGATATTCTTGCTCTTGCTCAGAATCAGCTGGATTGTCTCAGCAGCACATGGCCCCGTTCTTTCCGCAAGAAGTTCTACCGGACCGGGCTTTTCCAAGATACGTTATTTATAGCCTTTGATGTCCCTGCTCAGCATGAACGAGATGTGT
Organism: Lophius piscatorius; assembly: GCA_009660295.1. NCBI lineage: Eukaryota > Metazoa > Chordata > Actinopteri > Lophiiformes > Lophiidae > Lophius > Lophius piscatorius. The sequence goes on from VRLP01003136.1 coordinate 7,360, forward strand.
GCCACTTGACCCGACCTGTTCATAATATGATGAAGAGGAAGGGGGCCTAGCAGGGAGCCGTGGGGGACACCGCGGGTCAAAGGGGCCACTGTGGAGGAGGCATTAATCATGACTTTGGAGAATTGTCTTATTTGACAAGTAGTATTTTCTGGCATGTCACAAAGTATACGAGGACCTACTGAACAGAATTATGACACTTCATACAACCAAGGGTCAAATAGTTTTTTTCTAAAAACAGAGACTATACCAAAACAGTTAAGAGATTACCCTGAATGATGAAGGTGGGAACAATGAACTAATCTCATTTAAAAGGGATATTTTTGATAAAATACAAAATGTATAATTCTTTTGTACTAATTAAAATCATACGGGAACAAACGATTCGTCCTTTTATACCGACGCAATAAAATATGCTGACTCATTTTCCATCACTTTTTTGTCTTGGTGAGGACATCAAAGGGTTTCAAGAGTCCCGTCATCTCTTTATGTTTGATAAAAATATCTAACAATCTCATTGAATACATATGAACTGGAAAAAATCACTCAGAGGGCGCAAACCTAGGCAGAACAGTAACCCTAGGTTTAGGAAAAATGCCTTCAGATTTCTAAAATGAATGTCCGAATTATTGCCAGCCTCTAAATCTACCCACAACTCCAACAAACTCTCTGAGCATCTCTGAAAACACTCTGCAGCCAGTCGTCTCCTGCGCCTTCCACTTCAGCGTCTCTGTTCAGCCCACTGAGCCCCCAGCTGTACCCCAAAAGGAACATCAAAGGTTTAAAGGCAGCTTTAACCACATTCTGACAAAACACGAAATGCCATCAACTCTAGGATATGCCAAAATCTACCTCTGCGAAAAAAATGTATGAAAAAAATGTTTTTTCTGTAATCCTGCTCACAAACAGACAGACAAACCCACAGGAATGAAAACAGAATGTGGGCAAAAATAAAGCTGAGGCTGAAGGTTTATGTTGGTTGAACGGTCACTAGACCGGGTTCAGTCCGACTTTATATGCTTAAGTGTTAAGGGGCCGAGGGTGGAGCCCTGCGGGACACCACAGGTCAAAGTTTTACATGCTTGATTAACATAATTAACTGACAAACTTAGAGTGTCTAAGATATTATATCAATAATTAAATATGCAAAGAAATACTTTTTCTGTATTAATGGTCTCTTGGTGAGGACATTAGGGGGGGGGGGGGGCAGTTTGTGCCAACTATTCTGATCTTCCGGGGGTCAAGATGTTTTCAGGACCACTTTTCTCCTGTGGAAGAATAATTCCACTTTTCTTTGTCCACGGTTTCGACATTGTATTGGCCAAACGATTAATCGATCGATCTCGAAAAGCAACGGCAGTGTTCGACGATCGATATATAAGAAGGAAAAAAAGTTCGAACATCGAACTTTATTCTTTATTAAAAAAAACATACATTTGTTATTCAGTGAGCATCTACACAATGAAGGAGCTGCAGGCCAGCTGGTAGAGCACAACAACAGGCTGAGCCATCATCATCCTCATCATCATGCTCTCTCCAGAACAAACCAGGATTCTACAGAACATGATGTGGATCACCTGCGTGTCTGATTGAAAAATGCTGATTCCTACTTTCGCTCAGGTGGATGAACCACTGTGACGTAATACCAACAAACACTATACGATAATAAAGATTTGACATTAAACTGTGAAAAAAAACAAGCTCCAAACACTCACCGCGATAGAACCCGATGAAGAGGCGACGTAAACCTTGATGACCATTTTAATCCCAAATGTACGTTAATTGTTTATTTGGCGCCGTTTTTTTTTTTTTTTTATACTACCAAAACTCTCAGCTACAGACTTAAAACTGCAGGCTGTGCTTCAGATGAGAGAGGAGGAGAGTCTATTTAAACTGAGGCATGATCGTAAAACAGCGTGAGACCAATCGTACACTGGCACCCACCGATTCGTCTGCTCAGATGCGACGGATCACATAAAGCGATGGACTTCCGGTCAGACTTTTCAAAATAATACAAACTATCGTCATGGGGACTCTTGCAGCGAGATGGAACAAAATCTGGAAGTGTGGAACAAAAGAAAGAGAACATTTCTTACATTAGGATAACAATGAGTGGTGGATCATTAAACATCTGTGTCTCTTCGTGAGTTTTCTTCCCCATTTTTCCCATTATAAAGGTTTTTTTGGGGTGTTGGTCCTGACCTGGGACAAAGGACAGCATCTGCTCTTATATGCATGACTCGTTTAGTTTCCCCTAAATTTCTCAGTGTAACACAATTTAACAGTTTTGTGGGTTTTCACTGACATTGATAAAGACTTTTGTTTTTACTTTAGAGGATTTTTTTTCTCCCCCACTTGCTTTTACTACCATTCGCATTTTATTTTGAAAGGAGAACGTTTCCTTTTGCTTGGACTCTGATCATGTCTGCTAACTTGATTATAAAAGTTGCAGCAAGCAGCATTGGCAGTAACTTGGAAAATATAGTAGAAGGTATTATGGCTGTAGTAGAATTACTTTCCGTTTAAGGACATCTTTGTAAATGGAAATCTATCTATTAAAAATAATGTTTTCAATAAGTTTTTCACAGGATACGAAAGGAAACATCAGCAGCAGATGAAGGTCACAAATGTTGTTTATTATCTTGCAGATGGAAAGATTACAAACAGATTTAATAACATAAATTTAAAAATAAAAGGGAAGATTTTTGTTTAGTCCATGTGTCTAGTAATACTATTGTGTTGTTGAAGGGTCTTTGTAAACATCCTAAGAAGTAATAATAATATACAGCACCCTCCATAATTAGTGGTTACCTATAAAAAGAAAAATTAGTAAAATGAGATGCAAAAAAAAAAAAGGTCAGCATCTTATTTTATTTGATATGTTATTATTATATTATACTCTAGTATTTAATTTGTGGCCAGTAAATATTCTGGTACCGGAACCAGCAGCTGCTGCCGAAGATAAAGAACTCCCCTAGGATTATTGAAGAAATAAGTGAAATGAGACTCAAAGAATGTGTTTATCGTCCAAACCCATGATCTTTAACAACAATTAAATTTTTTATCGAACCTCTAACTCACATATATATATAAATTTTAAAAAAACATGACATTCTTAACACGAAACGTTTTTCTCTTAAACATGTGCGCCATAATTATTGGCACCCTGCATTTAATATTTTGCTCATCCTGGTAGAAGATTCAATCAAGGCCCACTTTAACTTTTATGATGTATTTTAACAAGGTGTCAAGGGCCTTTGGATGAAAATCAGACCCACTACATCGTAGATCCACCACCATACTTCATGGTGAGTATGAGGTGCTTTTCTCTATGGCTTTCTTAGTTGCTAAGTCACACCTAACTTCGATGTTTGTAGCAGAAAAAGCCCTAAATTGGTCTCTTTTGACCTTTGAACTTCTTCCATTGAATGGCCCGGTGGTGTTTGTCAAACTGTAGGAGCTTTAGCTTGTGTGTGGATGACAGCAGACCCCCCTACCCTCCTAAGCTACTCTCCTAAACAGCTGGTGTTGGTGTAGGCGCCATCTGATGGTGGCTAGGGAGACCTTCTGATTTTGTCTTTTAGAAATATATTTTTTTGTGCCCACAAATGATCTTGTAGGGCACCACAGCACATGCCTTGACACTTCAATTGGTGTCTGGACTGAACTCCTTGACACCTATAAAAGTCCAAATCTTTAAAAACGATTGCGTTGTTTCTGTTATTACACCAAAATGAAAGCTTACGGTTCAAAGCAGCTTATCCAATAGTTGTCATTTGATTTACTTTAGACAATTGTATGATACTGCTGCATGCTAAGTTTGCAACAGAAACCCAAAATATAGGTACAATCATATTGCTTGAATGCTATATGTGGCCATCATGATGTTTCAGCATACATTATTGAAATACAACTAAACTACGGTTGACTTCTTCACATAAAATGGCCTAATTGACACCTGACTAAGTTTTGGTGAAAATACTCATTGTGGTTTTAGTGTGATCAATGTGCACGCCTTAGAAAACATGCACACCTTGCAGCCTTAAAGATAAGGTTTATATTAGCCCAAACTAAAATGTGAAGAATCACATTCAGCTGGATAGTTCTTGCAATGACTGAATAATATGAAGTGTATATAACAAGAGGCCTCCTTAAGGAGGGCTCTAAAATCCATGCCGTCAGCGAAGAAGAGTCAATCCCAATCAGAATAGTCCTGGACAGAAGTGAATCACCAAAACATGAGCAACAGCGCCGCTCTCTCCGCCTCTGGTGGAGCAGTGGTACTGCAGGCGCTGCTGTGGTTGCCATGGTACGGCGTCAGCGGCAGGACCGGAGCAAATCTCAAGGCGTGTACTAAACAAACACTTCAAGCCCTTAATGGTCAGAATTACTGCTTTCCCCCCACCTTGTGCGTCTTTTCGAACGATAGCCATTGTTGTTTTCAAAAAAGTACGGACAGCTCTGTGTTTTATTACGAACGGTAGCTAATCTAGCTAAGCTAAAGTTTAGGCTAGCTGAGGACTAGGTGAAGCTAGGTAGCCAACGACAGCTCGTCGACTCTGAACAACATGTTAATTTGGCATAAAGTTGTGGAAAGTTGACGCAATATAAAGGAATGAGCGTGGAGAAGCATCGAGTAGACGTCAGCAGACGCAGACAGGTAATTTTGAACTACGTCCCACCTGTTGACTATTATTCATGGATGCTAGGCTAGCATCGTGAGCTACCGTCAATCCTCATCACCGTTAATTAGCTTTGATGTCAGGACGGCGAGAGGATATAAGTTTTACTTTCGTTCATTCACACCTCTTATTCTCAACGAGAGGAAAGGAGCCACACATACCTACATATATAAAAAACATATATGTGGGTTTGGTTCTGAGGTACTTTTACAGCTACGTGAAATCTCAGTTTCACAACAACAGACGTCAACAACAGACGGTCCGTTTTAAATGCAATCTGTTTGTGACACAGAGAGAAAGAAGCAGAGATCTCGAGTACGACATCTGTTTCTTATATTTACTTTCACCAGGAAGCTTTTTGCTCGACTGACAATATCAGGAATCAGGAAATGATGGGAATATAATATAACAGCCTGTGTGGTGAGTGTTGATATCTTACTTATATATACTATATATATACTTATATTTAATAAAGTATGAATTATTGTTATTGTAATTATTAATTCTATGCTTTTTAAATAAGATGCATTTCTGACGATTTAATCATCATCTTTTTTTCCTTTTTTGTTTTTATTGTCGCCGGAAACGTTTGTTTAGAAATGCCACTGAAGTTGTGAAATGTTTTTGTAACAGAAATATTTATTAGTAGTAATACACAAGGAGAAAAAAAACCTCAAGAGTCATTCTCCGTCGGCCATGCAGGTCATGTTTTTATTGCCCTGTATCCATCTGTCTGGTAGTTGTTGTTGTTGTTGTTGTTGTTTTGGTTCTTAGAAAGCAGAAATATTTTTAAAAAGGTCTTAACGGATGTTAAAGAATAGAAAAAAACTATCTGGATCAAAAACAGGTGTTCCTTCAAACTACAGGTGTTCCTTCAAACTACAGGTGATCCGTAAGGATTGCCTTGTATAAAAAGTTAAAAATAAAAGTATATACCCTTCTGGCTTTCAAAATAAGACTCACGTTATTATAAATACAACAAACAAAAATGCATGATGGGAAATCCAGATTGCACTTAGAAAATATAATATGATTTTTCAATAAATCAGCAGGGCAGACGGTTATTTTTTAAATGTAGCAGCGGTGTGTGATTTCATTCTTTCACACAGAATTCCAACTATTATATGATGTTGCTAAGTGACCGGAAGACACAACATGAAAAAAAAACAACAGCAACTACATGAGATGGTTTCATATTACTGTTTTGGATAAGAATTGCTATCGTTTTATAATAATAATTAAAAAAAAAGTCTGTTAAATCAGGTATTATTATTGTTAAAAAACCCCAGATGTGCTTAATTGTTTCACTTTTTATGCTTGAATTCCACGCGGCGTCTCTCCCCAGAGTGACAACATGGAATCTGAAAAGACGGGCGGCCGTTACCAAGACAACCGGAACGCCAGCCGAAGCCGTCAGTCAGTCCGGAGCACAAAGAGCGATTCCAGAGAGTCGTCCCTCCCGCAGCACAAAAATGACTTCAGTGACAAGATCCAGCAGGACGAGGAGGAAAAGGGCGACTGTGCCGAGAGCAGAACGAAAACCAGGAACTGTCACACAGATCCGGATCAGGACGAGGTGTCGGAGGGAGAGGAGCGCAGGAGTCGTCAGTCGTTTTACTCCGATGCCTATGAGAGCGCGTCTCCTTCGGAACGCTCCATCTCGCCGTTCTCACAGTCCCGGACTCCGTCTCCTGCCCCCCACAAAGGGATGCGAGCAAAAAGGATTTCTAGCAGTCTTATCTACAAGACGGGTGAGTAAAGAAACGACGTCTGCAGGGACAAATGGAGGAAACAAACTAAACTTCTACTCATGACATTTCTTGTACCGACCAGTAGATGGCAGCGTAAGACGTATACGGATATTTGTGTATTTCTTTTTTCTTTACCTTGAACTTTGACCCGCGCCTCAGTTATTATAGACACATAATATGAAGCTCTGTACAAATATTTGAATATATATCAACAAAAAAGAAGTTGAAAGGACCCTCGGTAAAATGTTTGGGCCGATTTAGCCGTTTCTTTCTTCTGCCACCGTTAAACAGTAAAAGTAGACTGCTGCTCCTCGTTTCTGTTCCTGCAGCCAGGAGCAGCTGCACCTCAGGAAACCGTCAGGTGTAGGAATATCAATGCTGTGCATTGTGGGACTTTCGTAGCATCTGTGGTGTTTGTGCTGTATTCTAGTGGGCCAGTCATATTAGAAATCAGATATCGTCTCGGGGGCTGGATATAATTGGCCTCGAGTTTGACAATTGTTGTCACCTGTGTTCCCCCTACTTAACAGGTGGAGTGGGACGTCGGGGTGGGTTACGCCCACATCATCCAGGTGGCCAACACCGCAGGGGAGTGCGTTCCCAAAGCAAAGAGTCCACACCACCCAAAGATTTAGATCTGGTGACCAAGAGGATGCTGTCAGCCCGCCTGCTCAAGATCAATGAGCTGCACAACACCCTCGCCGAACTGCAGCGGCGCACCGACGAGCTGCAGAAGGAGAACCGCATTCTCCGACAGGTAGACCTGACCCCCTTGTTCCAAATTCAAGTCCGTCTGCATAATCTTTTACATTCCTCCACATCCCAGGCGACCCTGGCATCCCCGAAAAAACTGATTCTCCTCCGTTCCACGTCACAGCTCCATGTGCGTCAAGAGAAAGCCCTGCAGCGCTACGACGACACAGAGAGCGAGATCTCTCAGCTACTGTCGCGCCACAACAACGAGACGCAGGTGCTGCGCGAGCAGCTCCGGCGCAATCAGGAGCGAGGGCGGGCGACCGAGCGGCAGTTGAGGGACAGCGAGGAGCAGCTGCACAGGAGCCAGAAAACGATCGGGCGGCTGAAGAAGCTGGTCGACCAGCAGGAGCTGGGAACCAGAGATGAGCTGAGCCGCAAACTGGACAAGGAGAAGAACCGGGCCCAAGAAGCAGAGCAAAAGATTAAGGTACGTTTAGGTAGATATCCTTTATTTACTTATTGAAAAGCTCAGAGGTCATGAATAAGATAACTTGGGCTACCATAGACTCCCAGTTCGAAATATTTGGAATTTAGTTTTGACTCTCTGTGTGCGAAGTAGCTAAATAATCATTAACTCGCAGTTAATAAGCAGTTTTCACTTTTAATGACATCATATTTGATTGTTTCAAAATCTGACGTCCATTATGCACTATTTCACTATCAAAACCTTTAATCGCGCAGAAGTTTGAACTTCCTTTTCCCCGTCTAATGTGTTTAAAGGAGCTTGAACGCAACATGGAGCTGAGCACCAACAGTTTCACAAGACAGCTGGCTGCAGAGAGGAAGAAGACCGTCGGCGCCCAGGAGGAATTCAGGACCCTGCAGGAGCAGCTGGAGCGCCTGACCAGTAAACTCAAGGTCCACACACGCCAGAAAAATGGGCCCGAAGTTACCGGCAGAAAGAACCAGAACCTCTCTTTATGTCTGTGCTTGAAAAGCAGATTGTTCAGGGTTTGAAATTTTCACTTTGTCGATCCAATGTCTCATCAGGAGAAGGAGAGAGAGCTGGACACCAAGAACATCTACGCCAACCGCATGATGAAGCCCTCGCTGAAGACCGATGCCGACAGCGGCACAAAGCGGAAAGGTCTGCCTAGCTTTTGGTTTCTGTTCACGATTTATGTGCATTTGTAAACTGTGGATTTTTGTAGTGCTGACGCAACTATTACATAATGAGAATCATAAACTACAAACAGCACTCAGAGAAAAAACCTCCGCCAAGACACAAAGGAAACTCTCATCTCGTATCTCTCAAATACTCTGTAGCAGCTGATCTCCTGCGCCTTCCACTTCAGCGTCTCTGTTCAGCCCACGGAGCCCCAAGATCCACCACAAAAAAAAGATTAAAGAAATCAAAGGCTCCAAGGAAGCAACAGCCACATTGTGATGTCACTCCTCCAAACAGCTTATTATTTGATCCTTTTATTTTTTTTAAATGCTGCAAAACACGCTGCGTCAGCAAATAATCACGTCTATTATTTGGATGATGCAAAATCTACTTCTGCTCACAAAAACAAAAACAAAGAAAAATCCTACTTACAAACAAACAATCAAACAGTTTAATGTTAAAGAGAAGCCGCTCTTCCTCAAAGGTGTGTATTATTGTGATCAGACCTACTCTATAATGATGGGATAAAATAAACAGAAAAACAAAAGACTATTAAATCTTCCTTGTAATGAACTGAATGACTGAATGTTAATCGGGAGCTAAACTTTCATTATAGCTGCAGCCGTTTATATTTCTATTCCCTTCTATGATTTTTGGTCGTGGATTCTCTCTTCTCCCACACAGTTCCCAGCAGGAACAGCAGCAAGGCGGCGCAGACTCAGCACAGGGGAGCTAGTTTGGATTTCCCCACGCCTCCGCCTGCCGTCACCGACACCAACGCCTGCAGCGGTCAGACGGCTGATGAATACCTGTCCCTCAAGGTAGAGAGACGCAACTCTACTGAACTCCATCCCAACGTCCATACTTCTCTGCCTGCCATTGTTACCCACACCTCTCTCTCTCTCTGTCTGTCTCGCTCTCTCTCTGTCTGTCTGTCTGTCTGTCTGTCTGTGTGTGTCTCTCTCTCTCTCTGTCTGTCTCGCTCTCTCTCTGTCTGTCTGTCTGTCTGTCTGTCTGTGTCGCTCTCTCTCTCTCTCTCTCTCTCTCTCTCTCTCTCTCTCTCTCTCTCTCGATCTAAATACGGCATGTGAACAGGAGCTCGGCAGAGTGGACCGGCAGTCAGAGACGGAGGGCCGACAGCAGAAGCTGGAACAGCAGAAGATACAAGACGAAGATAAAGACAAGGAGGAGCTGATGAAGGAGAAGAAACACCTGCTCAGCCGTGAGCTCAGTGGACTGGAGGAGAAGACACCGAGACTAAGAGATGGTGAGACATGCAGAGAGTGTAGCTAATATGAAGAAGGCACAATAACGCACCGCTAACGGCTTCACTGTCACGTCCACAGGCCGCGAGAAAGAAAATGAGGAAGAGGAGAGAAAGAAGGTGACTTTAAGCCCGCGGGAAGAGAACAACGGGACGCATGGCCACGTCCTAGAAGATGTGAGGAGGTGGAACCAGGACGTCCTGGCCAATCAGCACGCAGCAGGGGACGCATGTAGGAAAAAGGAACAGCTGCTTGCGAAGATGCGTGAAATAGACAGTCAGAACCAGCGAACACAGAACGCCATGTTTGCCGAGCGTCGTCCCTCTGAGTCCAATAAGGGCGCCAGCGACCCCTCCTCTCCCCGTCCTCCTGAGCCGAGGAAGAATAATTCTTCCACGTTCAACCTCAAAGAACCCGAGGCTGCCGCTGGTTTGCCGGACGGCGCTGGAACGAGGCGGTCAGGCTCAGACGGCGGCGCTGCATCAGGAGCGGGGAGGAGGGCACTGAGGTCCATCAACTCCGGTGACGACGTGGCGTTCGGAAGCTACGCGCCGTCTTTCGGAAATTCCACTCCTCGGGGTTTGTCAGGCTTCCCTCCACCTCCGTCCAGAGAGGACAGGGACTCCGCCTTAGAGGCCATCGGCGTGTTCAGCCTCTGCGGCGCCGAGTCGGGGAAAGACAAGGGGACAGGAAGGGGAGTGGAGAAGGGCAGGAAGTCAAACCTCATGCAGCAGTTATTCGGGGTCGTGGCGACACCTGCAGGCGACGGCACGAGCGCCCTCAACGGGGCGGAGGTCCTGGCCGGTCCTCCAGCCACCACCGGAGTACGATCCAGAAGGGAGGGGCTGCTCAGCTTCAGCTCAGAGTCTTCCACCCCCCCTGCCTCCGCCATGAACACGCTACACGTCGCCGAGTCCAGACCCGCCGTCCGCAACATCGCCTCGTTTGACGATGACATAGAGGAGCTGACTTTATGAGAGGAGTCATCCGACTCACACAGGTGAGATGGTTCCCAAACGCTATAAAAGCCAATCCTGAGCGCTCCTTATTCCACAATCAAGAAAAACATTCTTACTATTATTATAAAAACACATTGTTTTGCTAAAGAGTTGATAATAATAATTTATTCTTTATTCTTCATGTTGCTTTTCTCGTTTCAAGTCATAATTAAACGTCGCTCTTATGTAGACGCAGACGTTCAGAGTTTTGCAGAAACAGGATTTTCGGCACTGATCCTGAATCTGAAGGAGTTCCTCAGGGATCATTCCTTTTCTTATTCTCTTTTTTTCTTTGGTAGAACCCGACTGCTAGAACATCCGCCTGAGAAGCAGGACCTCAGAACCGCCTCTGAACAAGCCCGAGAGCTTTAGACACACTTCTGTTTGCATTTAGCGTTTTAGCGCTTTACCATATTTGTGAGTAATAATAATTTGCTCTTATTATCGCATCAATATCGCGGTTTCTCCTTTTTGTTTCACATTTCAGACGCTGATTTTTGGAGTTGTCGTCATAAGATTTCATCATATAGCAGGTCGACAATCACAGAAGACCTTCTGCAGGAATGACAATCATATAAAACAGCTTATATTTTTAACACACGAGCTCAAACTTTAACAGCCAGGGAAATACTGACACTGATTAATATTAATGAATACATCAATAAAAACTATTTTTTTTTTTTCTCGTTGAATGCATGTTTTTATAACAGACATACTTTTTTTATATTTGACTTGCATGAGATGAGGACACCGGCAGGGTCCTGGTTCCTCACACCGGCGAGACCCGGCACTTAAAGCAGCCATTAAAATTCAGCAAAAATACTCTTATTATTATTATAATCTACCTTTATTTATTCTGAGTGTAGCTGTAAAAGTGTTTTTATTCTGTACGATTTTTCCCACATGTATATTTTCAAAGATGTTTTTTTCATTCGGGCAGAAGTTATAAATTATTTTTTCTTTTTCATAAAAAGTCTAGCCGATGAAAACTTTGTGAGTTATTAGTCCGTATTTATGTTTCACGTTGTCCAATAAAAAGACATTTGATGAGTCAGCTTGTTGTTGTACGAGCACCGTTCTTACTCAAACCGAACCTGACGAAGCTTTCCTGCTCTTCGTCACGTATAGCAGGACCGACTACAGTTTGTAGTCGGTCCTACAATTAGGAAAACACGCCGCAAATACCACAGCACATTAAGAAAACAAGTTGCAAATACCACAACACATTAAGAAAACACGCTGCAAATACAACAGCACATTAAGAAAACAAGTTGCAAATACCACAACACATTAAGAAAACACGTAAAACGGAGCAACAACGAAACGGAGGCGTTTCGAGACGATTTTTTTCCGACATCAGTGGTGTTGGAAAAATGAGCCAAAATGAATCGTGCCGTCGTAATTTCAAAAAGAGCCAAAAACAGACTTTTTAGCTCATTCTCCAACTCCTGCGACAGACAGCCGACTTCAGAGACGCTGGTCACGAACCAAAACAAGTGCATCCGGATATGTTTCATCAATGTTTCTCATTATTTGCAAAGTTTGGACATTAGACATGGATGTGAGCTGTGAAAGAAACGATGGTTACTTTATTTTGGACTTGTCTGTCACGATTTATCACTATTCACACATCCTCTCTTTACATTACGTGGGGAAAAAAAGCAACGTTTGGATTTATTTCCTTTGACAGGATGAATTGGTCTTAGAAAATGTGATTAATTTGCTTAGAATTTTATTTCAAATTTTAAAGCCATGATCCCAATTTCTTCAATAAAACCAAGAACATCCTGGAACTGACTGACTAAGTCAACCTTTGAATCGTTTCAATATCTGAATGTACGAATAAAAAAAACTGTGAAAACCAACAACCAGCGCCACAAGACATGTATTTAAACATATATTTATATTATTAATATCATTATTACGATGACTAAACCCCTGGTGTATTTTAAAATTGTGTGCGTTTGTTTAAGTTATATACAAAAGATTGACTGTCAGGTAAGACTGTGTGTGTATTATAATATCTGCTTAATATGCTGCTGACCTGTCGACCACCGTAACCTAGACTTTATTATTCCTAACGACTATTTTATTTTATATGTAAGTGCTCTCCTACCAATCCTTACTCCTTCTTCTTCTTCTTTTTTGTTGGGGGGGGGGGGTTAACGGTAGGCGACATCCTTTCACTTATATAAACGTCGTTAATTCCTTCTTCATTTTCAAGGCTCCTTTTCTTCCTGTCATGTGTTTGACCACTAAGATGGCGGCGGTCCACCACACGCCCCGCCTTCTGTGATGTCATTCTAATAGGCCCTTACTTTCATCTAAGATGCCAGACACGGCACCTGCCAATGAAAGCCATTGATAAGTCACATCTGTTTGTATATTTAGTGTCACCAGGGAGCTTGTGACCCAACTACATATTTAAGACCAGTGCACAAACAGTATTGCTGGCTGGTTTGCAGAAGATTTCTAAAAGGTCCCAACAGATTTTATTGAATGTCTGTGCAAAGGTGGCCTTTTGACTGGGGAGGAGGTGATTAAGATTTTGAAGATATAAATATTTTTCAATTCCTTTATAGTTATTGGTAAAAAGCTCTTTTTTGCGTGAAATGAACCACGTGTCGTCGATCCAAAAACGGAAAAAAACGTTTTCAAATACAGGTTTGTATTCAAGTGAAGCCTTTTTCCGTCCTTGCGCTCGCTGACAGTGATGCTTCATGAACACGTGTACCGCTATAAAACAATCAAAAGGAAGACCCCGTCGTTTAATAAACACTAGTAGAATCAATCGGACTTTTTAATCCATCAAGACAAAATGGTTACATACGTGTCCACTTCCGCTCAACCCTTCAAAATAAAAGCATCCCCGGTAATGTTCACCCAAAGGATCCATAAATGTAATAAGAGCACATAAATCATAAAAATATGTTCCATAAGAAACAAATTTGAAGGGCAAATGTATGAAAATACTCACTTTTCGCCGAATTCAAAAAGTAAAACTGAAAGCACCCCACTTTTAGACTTTCAAAATAAAAGAATGTCTTAATTATCAATTCAAACACAGTCACAATCCCATAGAATTAATTATGCAGTCAATACAGTATAATATATGTAAAACTGTACTGATAAATATTAAAGATATATGTAGAAGCTACAATACAATATATGTTTACGATTTAATACTGGTATCTACAGTCAACACAATAAAAGCATCAGCCCAAACATTTCACATTTACTTATTTTTTAATCATACAATCGATCATCAAACTTTTTTTTCCCCAAGTAGCACCTTTACAGGTACTTTATAAATGATTAATGGAGCGAGACATAGATTATTTTAATCTAGGGAAGTTCGTTAAATTACACAAACAAGAAGAAAATATGACTCAAGGAAAAACTGTTTTTATAGGGGAAAAAAAAATCAAGTTAAAACTAAAAAGAAAGCAGAATAAATACTAATATCAAACGGTAAAATGCTAAAACATAAAATTATAAGACATGACATAAAAATGAACCAGACAGAATAGATTTGATATTAGTTTTATTTTTAAAAATATCGAAAAAATAGGAAAGCGTTACACAAGCTCAGCCTGCTGGTTATAAAAATAAACTATACAATGTTGAACTAAATTATTTCTGTTCAATCATATTATCTCTGAAAAGAAAAACAAAAAAGAAAAAATCCAAATGTCATCCATTGTTGTCCATTCTCTTATGTTTTGGATCCCCCGCGGCGTTTCTTCTCAAAGCGACGACATGGAACCCAAACATGTGAGTCAGAACCAAAGTCATCAGTCGTTCCAGGACAAGAAGAACTTCTGCGACGAGAGCCAGAATGAAGACGAAACCGATCCGGACAAGGACCGGGTATCGGATGAAGAGGTGCAGAGGGCCTGTGAGACATTTTACTACGACGGCTATGAGAGCGAATGTCCGTCAAAGCGCTCCAGCACGCCATCTTCACAGTCCATGACTCCCCCTCGCACTCGTCGGAGAGAGGTATCAGACAAGACAGGTATGTCACCGAAGGACGACTGATTACTTTTACTTCGCTGTCCGGTTGGTGACACAGTAGAATTCTCCAGCTGAGTGTCTATTTACAAAGTTCCACAAAAGTTTGTAACCAAAGGTAATAATAATAATACATTTAATTTATAATGCGAACTTTTATGAACGAACGAAAAAGTCGGGGAAATCATGGAATCATCTTCGCTGCCGCCACAGATCCTTAATCTTAGCGTTATAACTCAAAAACTGTTCCATCGATCCATTTCCAGCTTTAAATCCACGTAGACCTTAGTGAGATGAAGAACTGGAGTGATTTTGGGAAAGGTTGGTTGTATATTTCCAACACTAGGGGGAGCTTTAACTACAAACGTTTTTGGGGCCATAATTTCTCAACCGTTGGTCCGATTTAGTCCAAAAGTTGTGCAGAATAATCAACTTGAGGAGATCCAACTTGTACATATCATGTTTTTCTTAAATAGTCAATTTGTTATTCCCTAAGAAGAGCTTTTTTTTTTTTTCTCCGAAAAAACTGTTTTTCTGACATAACTTCCCAACAATGTTTTCCGGACAGAATTCAAAAACTACTTCATGGATCACTTTTAAATCTTATACCCACATAGACCTTAGTGCGAGGAAGAAGTGAAGTGATTTTGGGAAAGGTCTCTTGTATAATTCCAACACTAGGCGGAGCTGTGCTTCTTGTTTAACACACTAGGGGGAGCATTTTTACGAAAAAAACAAAAACGTTTTCTGGACAGAACTTCTAAACCGTTGATTCGATTAAGCCAAAAAAAGTTGCTGCGTAAGAATTGACTCGAGGAGATCTATCTTGTTTACATTATATTTTCCTGTAATAGTTGTTATGTCACTCACTTCGGGGAACAAAAATACTGTGGCGATAACTTCACATGTAATTTGAGGAGCTCAATCATGGAATTGCTTGAACGTCAACATCCGTCCAGGAGGTTCCGCCTTCACCCGTTCAGTCCTATGAAGGTTTCTGCCTCTCACGACCTTGACGTCACTCCGACGTAAAGTGTGTTTCTCCGCCTCGTAGGCGGCGTGGGACGCCGGGGTGGTGTTTACCCGCAGCACCGAGATGGACGACCCCCGACAAAGCAGCATCGCAAAGGCGGGCATTTAGAAGGCAAGCAGTCCAGCCCCTCTAAAGGCCTGAATCTGGTCGCCAAAACCAAGCTGTCCACTCAACTGATAAAGATCGATCAGCTGAGTAACGCGCTTGTGGATCTACAGCGTCACACCGACGAGCTGCAGAGGGAGAATCAAACTCTCAGAAAGGTAGACCTGAGCGTCTAGTTAAGTTTCAGATCCATCGACAACATTTGACCTTTTATCTCTGGCTCAACATTTTGAACATCCTAAAATCTGATTATTGTTTTTTTATTTTCATTCCACAGCTTCACCTACGTCAAGAGAGAGCCTTGCAGCGCTTCAGTAACACGGAAATGGAGATCTCTCAGCTGCTGGCGCGCCACACCAACGAGACCCGCGTGCTGCGTGAGCATCTCCGGCGCACTCAGGAGCGAGGGCGGGCGTCAGAGCGCCATCTAAGGGACAACGAGGAGCAGCTGCACAAGAGTCAGGCAACAATCGCCCGGCTGAGGAAGCTGGTCGACCAGCGAGAGCTCGGAACCAGAGATGAGCTGAGCCGCAAACTGGAGCGAGAGAGGGTGCAGGTCCAACAAGCAGAACAAAAGATTAAGGTAAACTTATTATTATGGGTTTATTATTACCCCGAAAAGTCGGAATCATCATCCTTCGCGTTCACGCGATAACTCAAAAACTACTTCATGGATCATTCTCAGATTTTACACCCACGTAGATTTCAGTGTGAGGAAGAACTGGATTGAGTTTCATATCTCCAACACAGCGGGGAGCTTTATCGCTGAAGGTTTTGCCGGCCATCATTTTTCAACCGTTGGTTCGATTTAGTCCAAATTTGATTCTCATGAATCGTCTCAAGGAAATCTGTCTAATAGTAATCATTTATAAACTTAATATTTCATGTTTTACTCACTAGGGGGAGAATTTTTTTAATCTTTTTTCACGAAAAACACTGTTTTTCGGACAGAACTTCCTAATCGTTGGTCCAAATTGGTTCAGATTTGGTGCATATGATTCCACACGAGGACATACGTCTCGTTTGTGTTATATTTTACTCTAAAAGTCCATGTTTTACTCACTAGGGGGAGAGTTTTTACAGAAAAATACTGCGGACGTAACTTTATATTTAATTTGTCTAGTCCAATCACAAGGCTTGCTTGTGCAACGCAGGGGATCAGGGACCTTTCGGGGATTTAGCCTTGCCGTCTGTGACGACATCATAGGTCGAGCTGAAGGTGGCGGCGTAGAGCAGTTCCTACGCTCGGATTATGTTCTGTACTCATGTATGGAGTTCTAACACTGATTCAAGGAACAACAACAACAACAACAACAACAACAACAACATTCATGTGTGCTTAAAGGAACTGGAGCACAAAATGGAGCTGAGCACCAGCAGTTACAAGAGACAGCTGGCTGCAGAGAGGAAGAAGACCGTCAGCGCCCAAAAGGAGATCAAGACTCAGAAGGAGGAGATGGAACAGCTGACCAACAAATTCAAGGTCCGTATATACAGAAATATGCCAAAACATACCGGCTGAAAGAAATGAACTCTTTCTTACGAAGCCCCTCCGGTGACACGGAAGGAAAAAAATTATGTCATGGTCATGAGGTCATAAGGCGTGGGATCGTGTTATTATCCCGCAAGATAATTATGTCGTGGCCATGAGTTAATAAAGCGAGGGAATGACTCATAATCTTGTGGGAACAAGATTTGAAGGCGTGGCCACAACATTAAAGAACTCCTTCCAACGCCTTAATAAATCATGTCTGAGACTTCGTGAGATAATTATCTTGTAGCCACGACTTAATAAGGCGGGACAAAGACTAATTATCTCGTGGAAACGAGATGTCAGGTCGTAACCACGAGATAAAAACTCATTCCCACGCCTGACTAAGATGTGACCACGAGATAGTTTGTTTTTTCTCCGATGTCATCAGAGGGGCTCCGTACTTTCTTCACGATTGTGCATAAAAAAAACAACAACAAATGGCTCAGTGAATAAAATTGTCACTTTCTAATCAGGAGAAAGAAAAAGAACTATACGCCAAGATTGTTTACACCAACCGCACGATAAAGCGCTCGGAAAGAAGCAGCACCGACAACGGGCCAAAGCAGAAAGGTGGGTCCAATCTTCAGATTCTGCTCATGCATTCATAAACCGGTAAATAATTCTGTTTTGTTTTTGGACTCAGGCAGTGGACAGAACTGCACCAAAGCGGCGCCGACCGAAGACGGCCTGAGTGAAAAGTTCATCCGTCAGGCGGGAGACGGACATTCACAGCAGGAGCAGCAGACGATGCAGGACAGGGAGGAGTTTGCGAGGGAGAAAGCCCGAGTGAGGCAGCATCCCGGCCGCGAGGGGAAGGAACCCAGACCCGGAGGTGGTGAGAGAAACTCAGAACGTCCTTGAAGCGTGGAGAAAACTGCAGAGTACTAAACTATAGCTGCGTGGTTTCAATCCACAGGTGGTGAAAAAGACCAGGAGGACCGGGAGAGGACGGGTCTGCTGTTCAACCAGGAGGAGGAGAATAACAGGAACAACAGGGACGATGGAGCTGTGGGAGGAGCTGGGAGGAGGGCGCCCAAGTCGCTCATCTCCAATGAGGATCTGGCGTTCGGAAACTACGCCATGTGTTTCGGAAACCCAGCTTCTCGGGGTTTGCCAGTCTTCCCCTCGTCCCCGCCCAAAGAGGACGGGGACTCCGCCTTGGAGGCGATAGGAGTGTTCAGCCTCCGAGTGATGGAGACGGAGAAGGAGAAGGAGGCGGAGAGGGGAGTGGAGAAGGACAGGAAGTCTCACCTCATGCAGCAGTTGTTCGAGTCCATGGCGACACCCGCGAGTGACAGTGTGAGCAGCTTGATTAAAACAAAGGTGCTCAGCTGTCCTCCAGCCACCAATGAAGTATGCAGGGGAACTTCTTGAAGGGGGACTTTCCCAGGAGGATCCTCGGCTTCGGTGGAAGAACTCCCTGGAGGGATGGCACAAATCATAGGGTCTGTATATAAGTAGAAACATTTGGAACAAAATCTTAAATCCTTCTTTTCCTCGCGGTGAAGAACATTTGTGAGAAAATGAACATAAGAGGTTTTCTTGGATCTATTAAATGATGCAACAACGCCTCCCACAATTATACTTCAGCTTCTCTCCATCCTTCTCTGCTTTTAGGATTCCTGCTTTTCTTACAACAAAAACACAGTAAAAAAGAAACATCAACAATTTGCCCACCGTCTTTTTCCACAAATGTTTTCCTTTGGCAGCTAACGGAAGATAAAGTGAATAGTTCAAAACTTCCTGCTGCTACTTCTTTTCTCTACGCCACACACGTCAAACTTAAGGCCCGCGGGTCAATATCTCATTTTTATAATAACTAGTCCGCTGGTATACGGCACAAACACCAGGGAGAGAGAGGGAGGGAGAGAGGGGGAGGGAGAGAAAGAGAGAGAGGGGGAAAGAGAGGGAATGAGAGAGAAGGGGACAGACGGAGAGAAAGAGAGAGAGAGGGGGGAAAGAGGTAGAGAAGAGGGGAGCGAGAAAGAGAGACAGAGATAAAGAAGGAGAGATAGGGGGAGAGGGAAATAAAGAGAGGGAAAGCAAGAGCGAAAAAGAGGGAAAGAGAGAAAGATGGGGGAGAAGAGAGAGAGAATGAGAGGGAAAGAGAGAGGGGGTATGCCAGAGAGAAAGAGAGACAGATGGAAAGAGAGAGAGAGGGAAATAGAGAGAGAAGAGGGAGAGAGAGAAGAGGGAGAGAGACAAGGAGAGAGAGGGGGGGAGAGAGGGAGACAGAGGGAAAAAGAGTGAGAGAGAAAGACAGAGAGGTGGGAAGAGAGGGAATGCAGAGAGGGGAAAAGGGGGAGTGAGAGGGGGAAAGAGAGAGATAGAGAGAGAGAGACAAGGAGAGAGAGGGAATGAGAGTGAAGGGGAAAGACAGAGAAAGAGGGGGAAAGAGAGACACAGAGGGAAAGAGAGAGAGACAGAGGGAATGAGAGAGAGGGGGAAAGAGAAAGAGAATGAGGGAGAAAGAAAGAGAGAGAGAGAGAGAGAGAGAGAGAGGGTAGGAGAGAAAAGGGGAAAGACAGAGCAAAAGAGAGAGATGGGGAAAAGAAGGAGAGAGAGAGGGAATGAGAGAGAGGGGGAGAGAGAGAGAGAGAGAGAGGGAATGAGAGAGAGAGAGAGAGAGAGGGAATGAGAGAGAGAGGGAGAGAGAGAGAAGTGAAGAGTTTGTGGTGTACATCCATTAATATTCATGTGGAGGGAAGTCTGATAGGGATTCCTGGACCGTCTCCAAGCAACCAGAACCTGACGCAGTGTCTCTGCCCCTCCTCCGCTGGATCTCTGCTCAAAAGCAAGTGGACGTTGGAACTGTCGGGGTAAAAGTCAGAGAGTGGGTCTGTGATGGTCTTCACCGCTGGAGGGGGGCCGACCACCGGATGAACTGCAGTGACCGACTCCTCACAAGGTAAAAACACACAGCCTGAATTTTTTCTTCCTCTCCTGCAGCAGGAAGCAGAAACGATGTTTAATGAAGGTCAGCTCCAGAAAAGATGGAGACATTTTTAGACAAAAGTCCCCTGGAATTCTTTCCTGAAGAAGCCAAAGACAGAACTGCAGCACATGTTTACTTCATGCTCAGACACTTCTTCATCCTTGGACAGAAAGGAGAAACAGTTTTCAGTCAGTAAGCCTGAACAGAACTTTGTGCTTTAATGTGAAATCAAGTGAAGAAGAAACATAGACAATAAATTATATACAGTTACGTCACACAAGCTTATAGTAATTGTTAGACTTCACTATGGTTGGTTAAAGTTGTCCGGTGATTTTGATGAAATTTTGTAGGAAAATAATTCTTATTATATCTTATTATTTCTGTTTGGGGCATTTATTCATTTACATTCTATGTACCGTAAAATGATAAAACGTTGAATTAACTTAAGTGGAAGGAATTCACCGATGTTGAAGGACCAGCTATTATTATTATTATTATTATTAGTATGATGCTATTAATATATTTATTTTAATTTCAGGTTGATTTTTTTTTTTTTTTACCTAAAATATAATTTCTGACTCAGAAGTATTTATTTCAGATTTATTTTTTATTTTTTTATATTTGACATAGTATACCTTTCTGTTAAATTACATACACATACGTTTAGCCATGTATGCAATTTTATTTTTTTTAAAGTAATTAGTGGGGGGTGGAGCTGGTGGCTCAGTGGGCTGAACAGTGATGCTGAAGTGAATTTGAGAGAGAGTCAAAGTGTTTTTTTTTTAAGGTTGTCAGTAGATTTCGAGGCTGGCAATAACTCAGACAATAATGGAGGAAAGTTTTCCTATACCTAAGTGCGCCCTGAGGTTGGGTCAGGTGAGCTGAGGACAGGAGGGGGGAAATCGCTCACTCATTCTCAGTCCCCGTGTGGTTGCTATGGAAACATTTGATTCCCGTTAAATGAAAACCCTGTCCAGGTGTTTCCGGATCCTTTATCATTTTTTAAGGTTTGAGGAACTAAAATCTAAACTCCTGAACCGACTGAAGGGAAACACATGAGGATAACTTTCGTCCAATCAGATTCAATCTGCCCCGTTTAACTGCTGAGTGTGGAGGTGTGGCCTATTTCTGTCTGGTTCCATATTAGGTTTGTTTCTAGATGTTTGGAAGTGCTGGCCAGGGGCTTCAGTGAGCAGATGTTTCATAACTTACATCTTCTCTTCTCCAGTTTCATTTCTTTGAAGACCAACTTTCCTCAGGAGGAAAACACTAAGTGGATGTAGGAGAAACGTAAACGATTTGTGACAACAGATGAGACCACCAACGAAGAAGAGATAACTCATCCGTGATGGATGCACCTTCAGTTCCTCGGATCACGGTGGGCGACGCTTGCGTCCCAGAGGAAGCAGAAGATGAGGAAGACGTGGATGTGCCTAATGATGACCATCTCATGACCCTGAAAGCCTTGACTGAGAAATTAAAATTGGAGACCAGGAGACCGTCTTACCTGGAGTGGAAAGCCCGGCTTGAGGTGGAAATCTTCAGGGAGTCGGGAAATAGAAAAGGTCCGATCCAAGTGGAGCCAGAGGGGAGGGTGGTCCCGCCCAGAGAGACTGTGGCAACCTCTGATGGGATTCAGTGCAAGATGCCTTCAGGTGTGCTGAAGGGATTTGGGAGCATCGATGAAGCTCTCAGTTGGCTGAGGACAGAACTGGTGAGACCGAGATTAAAAACCCTCAATAGAATATATTAAAGGATGTAATATATATATATATATATATATATATATATATATATATATATATATATCTTAGCCGGCTGCCCGGATAAGAAGGAAGGAAATGGAAGGACGTAAAACTTAGTCGTGTAAAGAACAGTTGATCCGTGTTTTGACTCGTCTCCTGTCTGTCTCTCTTCATCAGACAGACATGCGTCTGCAGGACCAGCAGCTGGCGAGACAGCTCATGCGTCTGCGGAGCGACATTAACAAGCTGAAAATAGAGCAGACCTGCCAGCTGCATCGCCGGATGCTCAACGACGCCACCTTTGGCCTGGAGGAGAGGGACGAGATGTCGGACCTGCTGTGCGAATGCCCGGTCACGCCGGGCCTCGGCCTCTCGGCTCCTCTCAGACTCATCGGCGTCACCAAAATGAACATCAACTCTCGACGTTTCTCGCTCTGCTAGCAGAGCGGTCATCGTTAGACCGCGTCAGAGAACGCCAGAAGTTCTTAGAGCCTGAAGTGAAGCTTATTTTTAGAGTTCCCGTAATCAAACAGAGAGATTTAGAATGTTTACGGTTTATTATGTAGGAAGAGACATTTGAGTGTAGTGAGTACGTACAAGTCTTTTTACGCCTAAACTAAACCAGGCAGCTAGATCCGGAACCATTTCTATCTGAAAACCCTTTAATGTCCTGCTCAATTGTTTGGTTGAACTCCTTTTGAGTCGCTATATCTGATTCTGGGAAAATGTGACTGAACTCATTCATAATATGATCCGGATCCATGCTGAAGGGGAAGGGGCCGAGGATGGAGCCGTGCGGGACACCATAAGTCAAAGGGGCCACCGACGAGACCCACTGCT
Source organism: Lophius piscatorius (assembly GCA_009660295.1). Lineage (NCBI taxonomy): Eukaryota > Metazoa > Chordata > Actinopteri > Lophiiformes > Lophiidae > Lophius > Lophius piscatorius. The sequence continues at coordinate 30,123 of VRLP01003136.1, forward strand.
TTTGAGAAAGTCCTTTTCAATAAGTGCATTTATTTTGGCGTATTTACGCATCTGAGGACTTACTAGAAAACAAAATGTAACTTGATAAAAACCAAAAGTCTAATAATCTACAAACATGATTTAACAAAAACTTGAGCTAATCGAATTAAAATTGAATTCGAAAGTTGAAAGTCCGACTTTTAAACCTTTTCTTTTTGTCATTTAATGGTAAATTTAGTGTGGCCAAGATATTAAATGAATAAATATCCCTCAAAATATAAAATCTGCAAAGAAAGTCACTTTTCCTTAGACGTCTTTAACTCGGATTATTTTTTTCCCGGCTCGGCTGAGCTAACTCCCTGCTGAAGGGTAAGGGGCCGAGGGCGGAGCCCTGGGGGACACCACGGGTTAAAGAAAACACCGAGGAGGAGGTACACGCCACCGCTATTGAGTAAGTCTTATTGGATAAGTGAGATTTTTTTTTTTTTCTCCTTCATTTTAAAGCATGTGGGAACTGAAGACAATTATGTGACTAGATTCAACCACAAAAAAGAGTTGATCGCATTAAAATGAAATAATTCCCATGACACATTTTTTCTTTTATGATCATGAAATAATTCTATCAGTCTGATTCCTTTTTCTCTTTTTTTTTTTTACTGTTTAAAAACATTTTTGGGCACATTTAGAGCGTCTACATATCAAATTAACACATAAAAACATTTGATAAAGTTTGAGACATGTTGGAGTTCACATGTTGTTTATTGTAGAAAATAATTCCCGATTGATGATTTTGATTGTCCCAAATAAAATCAGGGTTTACTTTGATTGTTAAACATTTAACTATCTCGACATCTGTCTTTTATTTTAAAAGGAAAAAAGGATTTTCTCCACCGCTTTCCTTGTGGCTCAGATGTTCTATAATACAATCGCACATAATCCCGGTTTCAAAGCAGGTCATTTAATCATTTCACCATTTAATCATTTAATCCCCTAGAAGATCAGATTTCCGTCACAACAAACTCCTTAATGACCAGTTTGACTGCAGCTCAGACAAAAAAAGGCTTAACAGTTTGGTTCAAAACGGCTGGAATGTAAGTTTTCCCTTTTACGGTCCCTTAATTACTATGTATTTACAATATAAATATATGGTAGCAATAATGTGTTATTATGTAATCACCAATTATAACAATAGGTGATTACAGAGAAACTACACTCAGAAAAAATATTGAAGCCTTAATATTAAAGTTATGTCTTTTAATTACATGTAAAATCTCTTTTAACACGTCTTAATAAACCTTATGTCATATATTAGCAAAACTGATTTGTTTACTTCTAACAAACCTGGTTCAGAATGAACGGATTCGTGTCGATTCTAGGAAATCTAAATTCATACATTTTAAAAATATGATTATTTAAATGACATCAAATAAGATGCAAGTACTTAAACTGGAACTATTCACTATATTCATTTTCTTGAGTGTACAGGTGAAAAACTGGATATTTACCCGCTAACTATATTGTGAATTATAATATATTACTGTGTAATTATCACAGGGAAGGAAAGTATTAACATATATTTAGCAGGTAAATATCTATCTGTAGTTTGTCTGTATTTATTAAACGTTCTCCGGTGGTAATTACACAGTAATACACTTTAAATGAACGTATATTAACCGGGTAAGTAGAGAATAAATAGGGGAGTGTAAACGTTATGGTTTCACGGTTATGTGTGTCGTTTGATCTCATGTTACTATTGGTAAAATGTGAAACCTTAAATGGGTTATACAGAACCAGAATATTTATAATCCTACAAAATATTTATTATTAATAATGATAAAAATAAATACACAATATCTCATCTATATATCAATAATTATTAAAATATAGGTATTTATATAAGAAGTGATAATAATAATAATGATAATAATACATATTAATAATAAATAAACACCTGAGAGTCAGTGCGACCCCTGACTCGACCACTGGGATTTCTTTGGGATACTGTTCCAGCTGATGTGACGTTAAATTTCCCTTTTCCTCAATGCAGACACTTTGTAAAGCTGGACCTCTGGCCACTCGTCAGTGATTTACTGGAAAACTTCCACTCAGCAGTAACAGTGTGGATATTTGATGTGAGTAAGAGTGTTTTTTCGTTGGAGAACCGCGGCCCGTTGAAGACTCACGAGGCTTTGGCTTCACCACACAATCAAACGTCGGGATGCTGTGCTGATTATTGAATTAATTGGTTGCCGGAAAATGAATTCATGAAGTCAGAGTAAAACTTTGAGACGGATTAAAAGTGGCAGGAGCTTTAAAAATTTTTTTTTTTTTTTTTTTTTTTTTTTTTAAAATACTCCCTTGCTTGCAGATTCCTTTCCAATTTGGATTATTGACAGAAAGTCCTGTGTGACATGCTGTAGTCAGCAGTGATACCACCTGTTAAATACTGGGTTCATGTACCGTCACCTATGAAACTAAACCATAATCAGATTTGATCAATTTATCATAAAGACAATTTTTCTCATATTGTGTCATAATTGCGTTTGGCATGAATTCACCATGAAATCCATATATTTAATCCACAAACCATCATTCAACGCCGAAACGTCTGCAGCGGAACGGGCGGCCACCTGATTCCGTCTCATGAGGCCCGCCGATCCAGCGCCAATGAGGTCATTAGAGGCGCTGCGGGGGGCTTGCGGCGGTTGTAAAGATAATTGCTCGACTCTGCGTAAAACAGCGTGGGCCCCTCTAAAAGCCTCAATTAATCCAACTGATCTATTTCATAACGACTCACTTCCAGGAGTCGCTCTATTCTCAAAGAAAGTGGATTTACAGGAGGCCAATTACGCTTGTGTTGGGTGCTGTGAGAAAACAAGCACAGTTCAAAAACCCTGAGAAAGGATCGTTTATTCTTCAGCTGCGACAATCAGGCGATGATGTCATTAAAGCTAACGGAGGATAAGCTGCCGGTTGAGATGACAGACTTTGTTTTTGTTCCGTGAGATCCCTACTAAGTCGGCGTCTGTTTGAATGCCGGTGTGGATTAGTCCCTCCTCCACCTCAACTCTTTTCCCACAGCCAACAGACGACAGGTAAAAATCTGATGCTGATTTTTTTGGCCCATGTGGAATGTGCTCAACTCCAACCGTTGCACCACCTTCTCCCACCTCCGACTAATCCCTAACTGTGAGGGCGACGTCCGGCGTGACCCCTTTGATGAAAGCGAAGTTCCACAGCGGCTTAGGCGCATCGAAGCAGATGATCAGTCTGACAGGATCACGATCCCGTTATGGAACCTCCACCTCTCGTGAACGTTGTCAGTCGAACCGGAGGAGGCGGTGACCGTCGCTCGCTCACACCACAGCAGAGAATTCTCACGGCACAAACAGGCAGATTAAAGTAGCCGTTATTTAATAACCATAGTTCACTCAACAACTGTAGTTACAGTTCGTGTAACCCATCTGTGTGCGACACAGTTGGCAGCAGCACTGCAGTGTAAAAGGCACAGCGACAGATAAAAGACATTCCAGACACGATGACCTGGAGAAGAACGGAACTAAAATCAGCCATGACATAACTGGCTTTGTCTCAAAACGGTCCCCGCCCACTCACTTTAATAGGAATTTTTTGTTTTTACAGCATTTTCCTCTGTCAGTTTCGATAAGGCAAAAAAGAAAATTATATAAATTGGTAAACACTGATAACAAACGATAGTGAGACAACGTGGTGCACAACTCTTATTGAAAAACAAAAATGATGGAAAGCATAATGTGTCACAGCAACACGCAACGGTGAAATAAATGAGAGAAACAACACACAAAAAAATACAATGGTGGATGAAGATGATTGACCTTCAGTGATACAAAAGCACAAACCAGCACATCCTCAGTCTTAACCTTCTAGGAACACTTAGACATCTTTAGATTCAGATCCAGTTATTGGATTCTCCAAAATCTTTGAGGGGGGATATAAAACAAACCTGGTATATTCTCGGAGACTTCGGACGCTACATTGCAGACAGCTGAGGCAGATACTGCCAATAAACAAGTACAAAATCAAGCCAACTTACATCAGCGGTCGTGAAGTCCACAAACGGCCGGCTGACTGTGTGTCGCCCGCAGGCTCTAACGTGAGCTTGGGCTGACTTCAGGTTTCCGCGGTAACAGGATGAGGTTTTTCCATGAGTGCGCAGGACTACGAAACGTCCTCTTGACAATTAGAGGAAAATACATTGAACAATATCTTAGGTCAGTGCTATAAAAAGGACCACCTTCATCTGATCCGATCGGCTCACGCGTTCTGTTTGAGTCACTCCGCGTCAGCTCTTGCGCATAGACACGCCCCGCCGCGTCAGGGCGACACTCCTTCCTGATCCATGCTGCATCCCAGAGCTTCGATGTCGTTGCTGATGTCGGTGATCATGCGGTCCCATTCGTCGCCCTCCGACGCCTCCTGGCCCTCGTCTGAAGCGGCGCTCCCTCCGGCCGCTCCGTTGCCGTTGGTGGTGGAGTCGGAGGCGGAGCTGGCCGCGCGCCGGTACCGACCGAAGCTGTCGGTGATGATGCCTCGACCGTCCTTCACGCCGATGGTCTCGAGGAAATTCTCAAAGTGCTGGCTGTCTTTCTCCGGTATGAAGGGACGTAAGCCTGCAGGAGAAGATGACAGACTACACGGTTATGGACTGATCCGGGAATGACATCATCACGCCATTTTAATAGATATTATTAGAGGTGCATCGACGCAATTTTCTCGCCCGATCACCAATTTTTTATCAGTCGGGTCAGGCGATACGGATTTTGGCAGGTTTTTTTTTTCTTTTAAAGTTTTAAACCATAGTGAGTAGTGTATTTGAAATGCTCTTATTTTGAAGGACGACAGTCGAAATGAGGCTGGCTGGCATTGTGTCCTGAATTGATGAAATTATTAACTATGTTCGCTCCGTCATCAGGTCCGCGGTGCGTTTCTTAAACCAATTGTATGACAGTTCGATTTCAGCTGGATTACTTTCTTCATGGTGGCTCTGCTATGTAAGAATTGAACTTGAGGTCGTACCCAGTAGAAGAAACTTCCTGCTGTCTCCGTAAAGCTGTCGCAGGTTTATGCAGAACTCGTGAATGGAGGCGCCGTTGCGATACTCGTGGAGCAGGGTGGCAAACTGCTGTATCTCCTGTGATGACAGTTTGGTCCGTAGCTAAGAACGAGAAAAACTGTTTTAAAACAATGTCTTACCCCCCATAACAGAGAGGGGTTAAGAACAATGGGGGGGGGGGGATATTTTCATACTGTGGTCATGTAGTCCTGCAGCAGCTCTGCAGCGGTCGTGCTGAGCTCTCCTTCACTCGCCGTCTTTGTCTGAGGAGATGCGGGGCTTGAGGCAGACGGGGAGTTTTCTTCTGCCTCCAGAGATACTTGGAAAGGACTAAAGAGAAGAATCCACGCATCGTGAGTAACGACCAAATGAACCCACTTCTAGACGAGGGTAAACATTTCCCCGTCCCCAAAATAGAAATACGTGGACGTACAAAGTTCTCGCTTCCTCCTCGAAGGCCTCCTTATCGTCCACTTTGCTCGAAGAGTCATCTGCAGAAGACCGAGAGACCAAAATATTTACAGACTGACTCAAGCTCCGAGTCGTCACTCGCCAAAGAAGAGGGAAAACTCTGAAAGCCCTTCATTATCAAAGTCCAGAGATCTCAGCTGAACAAACAAACAAAAGAAACCCAAGTGTGATACATTCGTCTCGTTCGGTGTGTGTTTCCTTCTTACCGCTGTACAAAGACAGATGTCTGGTGGGTGTAGTCGCTCCGTCAAAAATGGCTCTATCCAAGAAGTCGATGGTGGATTCTGTGTAAACTATCTGGAAAACTTGGCTGAGCAAAATACACAGCTCCTCCGCCGCCGCCTAAGAGAGACAGACGAGAACCAATTAAAGCAGCGGGTGGCGTCAGAAGACTCATGTCAAGTTCAAAACCAAACTGAAACCAAACCCCACCCCACCACCTGAGTGCACACACGGGCTTTTGTAAGAACCAGAACAAGTCAACCTACATTCAACAGGAAGAGTTGGACCGCATTCAGTGCACCTACATGAGAAACATAATACTTCTGTCACTCTCTCTGAAGGCACGGAAGACTCAGACCCCACAGCCACTGTCAAAATGTGTGGGAAACGTGCACTGATTAGCCACAACATTATAACCACCTCCCAAATAATGTGCAATTCCCCCTTTTGCAGAATCAATATGTTAGGAGATTGTTTAAGCAACTAAAGTTGAGAGGTGGGGCCTCCGTCCAGCACATCTCGTAGATGCTTTATCGGTTTTAGAATTTAAGGGTCAAGAAAACTCCTTGACCTTGTTGGATTGTTCCTCCAATCATCTTAAACCATTTCTGCAGCAGAACTAGTTATGTGTTCATGAATGGGTCTCCTTAACGCTGTCTGTCAAATTTACATCCACAAACATGGCGGCGACCCCTGGTTTTGATCAGAGCATTGCCCAAATCATTGCCGTGACTCCCTTTCCTCCCGTCTTGCACCGTAAAACATGTATGTATGATGACGTACAAGGAAACGTGAACGTGAGTTCGTCCAGGCTACCTTCTTTCAATTCCCCACGGTCCACTTTTTGCTCACTTCACCGGTTGTTCTTTCTCAGGCGGCTGACAACCACTGCAGACCGGGAACACCCAACTACAAATGCACCCGACTCTACTTTGGGGACAAAATGTTCACGTACGGTCTAGAATATCCCACCCCCTCACTGATCCTCGGTAATCAACGCCGATCGCTGCACCCGTCAGTGGCCGGTTTTAATATTATGGCTGATCGGTGTAAAGTATGTGACAGACGGTGACTAAATTAAAAAGAGAGAGACAAAGAGGAACAGGACACCGCTAATAAATATGTATGTAAATAGGTCAGGTTTCCTAAAGGGGAAGTGTGGGTAAGAAAATGTTTGAGTCTTTATTACACACATTACTGCGGTCAGAAATGTTTCCTTCCAAAAAAAAGATTTCCAAATCCAATTTTGAAATCCAGTATTCTTTACTTGCATGTTTATCGTGTTGGTGCCACCTGTTGACCAGTGGAATTAAATGATAGGGGGGATTGTTTGCCCCCCCCCCCGCATGCATGAGACTCAAAGAAATAGTGAACAACGGCTCCACAGGAAACCCTTAACTAACATCACCACCAGTGGTTTGCAGCATTTTTTTACTGAATACAAATGACCTCAGGCAGATATTTGGTGTTCTCCTTGTTTCGACTCATCCAGCTGTGTTTAAATAAGGAAAATGACCTCAGCACGTTTGGATTAAAGAACACGCTTTCAGTAAACATGGCCAGAGATCCAATATTTTACCTTGTTTTCAACTGCCAGCACCAGCAGACAGCAGACTTCCACGAGCACGGCGCCGCTCTCGGATAAGGAGCTCAGGGTCTGAGACTTGTTGAGATCAGGACAAGAGCTGGGACAGGGAGAACCTCCGGACTCCTGGGCTGAAATACGCAAAAATACACACAGTCAAATTTGATCCCCTGTCATTTTTAAATCATTCTAATTGAATTGTTGCTGACTGAACATTTTACCAGAACTCTTCTGCTCCTATGAACAGAATAATTAGGATAAAATTCTCTCTCTCTCTCTCTCATATGTAGTTTGGACGGCAACACAAGTCCTGCCTTTGAACTAAAATCCACCAAACACCGCTTTTTGCACAATTTTCAAGATGATAATGTCGCTAAACCTCTACTACAAAGGCCTACATTTCTAGATGAGTTTTTTTTCCAATCAAAGAGAACGTTTCCACTGAAGAATAATACGTCCACTTGAGAGAAAAAAATATGCGCCCAGTTTTCCTGCATAAACAAGATAATCATCTTATGTAGGAAAACAGATGTCTGTATTCTCAGCCTGACCCTCAAGTCTCCACATATGCTGCTTGAAGGCATCTCAGACGCATCGCCATCAATTAATCCTGGAGATATTCAGCAAAGTCCTGCAGATCTGAAGGGAAGCTTCTGCCTGAACAACCGACAAACTGCTAACGACGACATCTGTATTACTTTTAAAGACTCCATAAATGAGTAAGTTTCACATGAAGACATGAGTCTCTCGAGGCAGACAAGATAAAACTGCATTCAGCTAAAATGCAATTATCTTTATAAAAACAAAGCCCCGTTTTTCTGAATCAACAAGATAATTGCCTCGTCAAATCAGGAAAAACAGGGGAAATTATGCATTTTGCTCGCAGCGGTTGTTTTGTTTTGTTTTGTTCGTGCCACCATTTTCCTTTCTCGCTATGCTCATGTCATATTTTGGTTGAGCACAACAAACAAACACACTAGGGAGACTCCTCAACTCCTTTGTCCTATTTGATTGATCAAATCTATGGTCTATTATTACATTACCTGTTTTGATCACAACCAGGTGCAAAGAGTCGTCTCTGATGTAGGAGACTGCAGCAATATCGTGGATGGGGACTCTGAGGATGATGTCCTCCCCGTCACGCCATACAAGCTTTATGTTGTACGCTGACAAGCTCACCACTGCGTCCTGCTCTGATGTCAGTTGGCCCGCCAACTGATGGGACTTCTGAGGATCACAGGAGCACACAATGTCTGCCATTACTATCATCCCTATTATAGGCAGAAATGAAGAATATCACGGGTTACTCTTAAAGTCCTCTTGCTCGGACACTCACCCTTGCGGTGTCGATGAGCTGCAGCACTTCTGTGCGACTTGATGGGTTCAAGTATCCTGGAACTGATGTCAGCTGCCCCAAGTACTGAGAAGGACAGAACATGCACAGGCTCAGCTGCTTGGACTGAAATCATTTCTGAGCGGGTTACTTTTATATCGTTAAGAGCCGCGCTCACTTTGACTTCCTTCTCAATGTAGTCATTGAGCAGGATGTCAGGGTCGATTCGGTGGTCGGGCTGGGAGAGTGAGAAGGTGTGGAGGGCCCTGCGCTCGGTGGATTTCTCCTGGGCCTTCTTGTCTCTCCCCTTCTCTCCTTTGAGGAAGACTCGCTTGAACGGAGACACGATACCAGGCTGGTGAACAAAGACAAAGAGAGCAGGGATGAGAGAAAGGAGAGGATCGTAAAGCCACCTTCTAAATCGCAGTAAGACATGAGACTCAGTGTGTCTGTGGACGTTTAGTACTTTCAATCGGGATATTAATATAGTTGCAATAAAGGTAATAAAAAAAAGAAGCTTTAACTAACTTGTACTACAGCTGTTGAAAAAGAGTGATTTCTATGATGAAGACACGGCAGATGGACTCGTAGAGGGCGCTACTGCACCACCCGACATGTTTCTCAATAAATGTCGCTAAAAGGTCAGCAATACATGTTGCAACAGGAAACTTCATTTTGCAATAATGAGTACATTTCTGTGAAACTCACAGCAAAACCTGATGAACAATCACATCTTTACATTTGAGTAATCAACCTCAGAACACCAGTTCCAGCTGCGCCGTCGCAGAACGCCACTAGAGAACGCATCATCTTTTCCCCTGAAGTTTCACGTACTTCCTCTTCATTGCTTTGCATGAAAACGGACTTGTATAAAAACAAGCGATGATTCATCGTAATAGCTCAGGTATCGACTCTTAAAATGTTAAACGAGCTCAACATTCAGAAGTTTTGTCCGTGGCCGATGCATAGCACAAAACATTTCAGAGTATTTTTAAAAAGCCTACCTCGCCCTCCATAACGCCACACAATAGAGGAGCCACCTATTCAAGCTCACAGCACTGACACTGATGCCGCTCCGCTCGCCTCACTCCACGAGTCACCTGTTAGCGCCACTCACACGCAGCGACAGCAGCTAACCGGTGACGGACACACAGCACCAGAGTCAACATGAGTGTGTGTGTGTGAAGATTGTGCCTCCCCATACAGGCGGGGAAGGTGTCGGTCTAAACTCTACAAGCAGGAAGGAGAAGAGCCACAACATCCTGTATGGGTCTGCGCGATGGTACTTTGAATTCGGAAATTCATGAAAAAAAGGCAGCAGACTTGTTTCTCGGCACTTTGAAAAGGTTGAACGGAGAAAGAAGAGAGTGCGTGATGATATCACATTTACTCCAAATGTTATGATTGCTCGGTACTCAGTTCTGCAGCTGAGGGTCCATACACAGTTCTGTAGCTGTGTATATGTCTAATTATGTTCACAGTTTACTCTGGAATGCTTTTCATGCTGCACATTAGAAAAAGGTGAGAAATGGCAGGCAGGGTGTAGTTCAATGGAACTTATAACAAAGCTGAGCAATCCACATAAAACCCAGATGGGGAGAGCACTAATAAACACGAAGAACAACAACTGTATCCATGAAGTGGATCCTGCTTGATGTGCTATCATCTGATCACAGGCGTTATTTATTTACCACCTCACTGCTCTCAATGACAAACACATAAACATTTTATGGATTCTCTTTGTGACGTGCGAGATGATAAGCTACCGTAGTTGACCCCAGTGAAAGGGGGTCAACAGGGGGGTGGGGGGGTTGTTCCACAATTTACTGTATTGTAAATTCACTATAACCAAACCGCTCACGAGTTTCTCTATTAAAAACCAATGCGGTTGGAATACACAAACTGTGAGTGGTTTTTACATGCATGACACATACCCAAGATGAACATATACATAAAACCATGAATAGAAAATACATTTATGGACTAAGGGTTGTTTGTGTGACTGATTTGCAACCGTCTACACAAGGTGACAGGAATACACCCATTCATGGAAATGGCATTTCCTAATGACAATGGCCTCCTTCAGCGGGATAGTACATCTGTGGGGTGTGCTGGACAAACAAGTCCGATACATGGAGGGTCAACCTTGCAAATTTCAAGACATAAAGGTTCTGTTGCAAATATCCTGGTGCCAGATCACACCTTCAGAGGTCTTGGGGAGTCCATCCTTCTAATACACAGAATTTAGCATGTGGTTATAATGTTATGGCTGCACAGCATAAGCTAATGTGTTGGACGTGCGGGTCAAGAAAGTGTTAAATGTACTTTACATGGTAATTCAACAGGGAAATTCTTTAAATTCTCCAGATAACTTACAGATTCCAGATACCTGTTGTATTTGCTTGACATCATAGAGATTCCAGAATAATTAAGATCCTGTTTTCAAAGATTTCATATACATACAGTTAGCTGTGTTTAAGTAATTATAAAAAAAGAGGCCTTCCTTTTCAAACTTGTGTAAAACTCAGTGAGTGAATATGACGTCATTTAGTGCCAGTGCTGCTCACTATCACCACCTTGTGTCACAAACAGAAACTGTATATATTATAGACACAAATCTATAAAAAGATCATTAACCATAGTCAACAAGCAGTGGAATTGACATGACGCAACCAATAAAGAAGAACGCTGCCAAAATGAGTTTTGTAAAGTCAAAACAATTATTTTAAATTAGATTAAAAAGGACAAAAAAAAGGAATTCCTCCATGTGAGGATGTCAGGCTCTTCTTCACAAACTGGGAGTTTTATCTTTTTTCGTGATCATTAGATAGCTAAGCCATTGGTGATTAAGATCATTTAAAAACACCATCCTATGGGTTTATTCATGAATGACTGACTGACACTGGTGACAACTGAACTTGTGCAGGTTGATCTTCCATAATCAAAGTCTGACGATCCACAGAACAGCACTGATCAGTCTTATTGAGTATTGATGCCTTGACTCACACCGATCACTTTTAGACTCCAGCTGTTGCGCCTCAACTTTTGTTACTTCTGCAAGTTAAACAATTACCCATTTAAAGTAAGACTTGATGATAACTGAAAAAAATCTGACACCGTATCTTCAGTACTTTGCCCCTATCCGTTGATTTTTCTTTGACAGGTGCCTGATTTCATAGCTAACAGCTCAACTACGCTACTCCAACTAGCTAACAAGTTAGCATAAACTTAAAAGTGCAAAGTATGTCAACTGCCCGTCTTACCTTCTTCACTTTTTTCACATCATCCTCCATGTCTACGTAAAGGTTCTCTTCTTCATACTCAGCTCTGCGTGGTGATCGAGATGTGTAAAGACATAACGCTTAGACAGGATATTAACCGCCTAGCCTAGCCTAGCATAGGTAAAGTGATGCGAGAATCTGACATGGAAGCGGAACGCCATGGTTTTTATTCTAACTTATTCTACAACTTAAAGCAAAAATGCCGGCGTGCCGTCAGTTTCCCGGCGCTATGTTTCAGTGCCGCTAAACCAGGTAATGAAATAGTCTGTACACAAGACAAACTCGGGTTAGACAGTCAAAACTTTTTAACCGAGCCGCCATTTTGGGCGTTAAAACAAGGCCCAGCATGCTTTGCGCACGACAAACCAAAACAGCTGCATCGTCGGGCCCCGCAGCTGCGCGACCAGAGGAATTAGTGAAACTAATGAGACTTCTGTCTCTAGGCTATGGAGGACCAACAATGACATAAAGACAAATACATTAAACAATAAATCAAGGTGGAAATAAATAAATGCAGAAATGAATAAATAAATACATTTGGAAATAAATAAATACATTGGGAAGTAAATAAGAACCTACCATACATCTTGTCTTCGAAAAGGGTTTCATTAAATAATGTCCTATTTATTTATTTAGTTTTAAATTTATTTTTAAATGTATTCATTCATTTATTTATTTGTGCATTCATTAATTTAATTTATTCAAATATATTTGCTAATGTAGTTTTTGGTCCTCCATAATACACTGTCTCCTTAGTTTAGCACACTTTTAATTAGAATATTATCAGTACATAAAATGACAATTTCTTTAATTAAAAAATAATATTGTACTTATACTTACCGTACTCCACTACATTTCTCTCCCAGCTGCAGTTACTAGTTATTTTCGGATTACAATTTTCTTTTTTTGGTGTTTTAATAAACTCTCCTACTTTTTAAGCTTAACAAACTATAAACTATCTTGGATTATTAGATTAAAAAAGGGAGATGTTCAGACAAAGGACAACAATAAATAGGTTTTGCTGATTATAGATTAAATTAACAGCATAAAATTGTTAGATTACCTCCTTTTGCTCGAATCTAATGCAGTTTCATCGGCCGGCACATTAATGTAGGTATCCATTGTAATAATAAAAAACTGAGCGAGAACTGCAGTTTGCTGGTTATACTTAAAATACTTTTACTCAAGTAAAGTTTTGAGTTTTTGTTTTTTTAAGTTAGTTAATGCATTGAACTAAAATGAGCATAATTATAAAGTTCTTTGATCAGTGATGAGAAAAAAAACTGTTTTGTCAAAGTCAGAATTTCTTATTTAATATATCTTATCTTCTTTAATTTCTTTTCCTATATTTGACTTTTAAAAGTTTTTTTTAATCTTGTCTTTGTATGGAGGAAAATGTTTTTTTATTTTAAGTGAGGCATTTCTTTTTTTTAATAAAATGTTCATTACATTTAATTAAATTACATTTTCCAACAAATTGAGAAAACTATTATTAAATATTTCTACTTGTATCAACAAAAATGTATTTGTTTTTAGTATTTGTTTGGTTTGTTTTTAGCTAATTTTAAGATATCTACGGAAGAGGATTCGGGCCACGTATGACTCTGTGAAATTGTTTTTGGGTGGGGGGGGGGGGATTCTGGATTTCATTTTCGTTATTCTAACGTTAAACTCAAAAATGTGACTTTAATCTCAGAATTCCAAAATTACTTTAAAAAATAAAAAAAAATAAAAAATATGAACACAACACAGATTTATTTGCACTTTCAAATATCATATTTATTTTTCTCTTCTGGGATGAACAGTCTGATATATGAATCTACAGTAAGGCTTAACATTACATTTTCAGCATAATATTGATCTTTTCATCTAAAAACCAAAACATACAAAAAGAACTTTAGCACCATATGTTATTAATAATATTATATATCGTTCCCAAAAATAGGACATCAGTTTTGCTTTCCTTTTTTTTCCCCCACTTTTTTTTAAAGTATGGAGATTCCATTGAAACAATTTACTTACATTTTTTTTTTATATTCAACAGCAACAAAGAAATTATTCCTCGTACGTCCTTGTGCCAACTTTTAAACCATCTAGTCTTCAGAGTATCCTGATATATTTGTGAAATACACCAACAAGCTAACACAATCTAGAAACGGATTGAATAGAACTGAATTATTTCCCACACCTTTGATAACAATTTCAAAAAACTCAGCAGCAATTAATTTTGACAACCATAGTCGCTTCATTGGAATATCAAATCCATTTTTGAAGAAATTATTACAGCCAGTTCTACGGTAACAACGAAAATAGATACACACAGATTAAGGACGTATAGATGACAGGAATTTACAACACGGCAAATACGTTCTATATATATATATATATATTTATTTTTTTCCCTCCAAATTCCAGAAACTGAAGTACGTTTGTGCTCCCGTGCATGTGCTTAAGAATCTTTTTTAGTCATCTTCTAGAGTCATTCTCTCAAAAAAAAGAAACTTCATTATATGTCATAATAATAATAATAATAATAATTCAAAAAAAAAAAAAAAAAAAAAAGTCTATGTGAGACCAGAATAATAAATATTCCAAGAAGAGTATTATAACTGTTGTTTATTTATGCAGATTTGAGAAAAAATAAATAAATAAAATAACCAGTCTTACACTACTAAGAGTTGAGTTCAGCTGTAAACTGTGTGGATTTTTGAGGTGCTAGCTCTGGAGCGTCTAACGTCTGTTCTGGGTTTGACGTCTGTCGCTCCACCAGAAGGCTATGCTGTCAGGAAGCAAAAGCTGCGGGCTGTAGTCCACAGCGGTAGCACCATTTGCATGTGTTATTCAGCACCAGGTTATAAACAAACAAAGAGAAAAAAGAAAAAAAGAAAGAATCCAAGAACGATCGAAAGTGTGAGGAGAAGAAGAAAAATGCACCGGTTTTCCATAATATGAGCACGTCGTGTCACGACGTCATGACACGAAGGTAGAACTGCTTGTACGCGTATCAGTGCGGGAAATCATAGGCATCGAAGCATTTCCATGCTAATTGCTGAGGGGGTCACCTCGCAATGATTTCTAAAGGCATGCTGGGAGATGGCGGGAAAAAACAGAAAATTAGCTTATTAAAAAGTGGTTTGGCGGTCGGGCCTGCTTCGTCACACCATTGTAGGAAAATGCACCATTATTCGATTTTTTCTAGAAGTGCACCGATTTTTATAAAATCCGACCGGCCGATTCCGATTTTTTTCCGATTCCGATTTTTTTCCGATTCCGATTTTTTTCTTTCTTTCTCGGCCGCTTCAAAACCATAGATGTCATTATACGTACATACAGCGGGCTCGTGGCTGGCTCCGCGCTCTCGCTAGCTTCAGCCGCTCTGCTAGCTTCAGCCGCTCTGCTAACGTTAGTCGCTCTGCTAACGTTAGTCGCTCTGCTGACGTTAGTCGCTCTGCTAACGTTAGCTTCTTGAAACTGGCTATGTTCATCGGACTGACTAATTTGGAAGTGTCTGATTAAATTTGTTGTTCCCAACGTTTTCGATGTTGTTCCTCCACGACATATTTTGTCCTTGTGTTTTAAAACCATATTTGATGTTATATATATATAATATATATTTGATATTATACATCATGTACATGTAGAAGGCTCATGGCTGGCTTTGCGCTCTTGCTTGCTTTAGCCACTCTGCTATCGCTAGCTTCTTGAAACTCGCTACGTTCCTCGGGTTGAGTTGTCTGATTAAATTCGTAGTCTGGAACATTTTCGGTGTTGTACCTCCGTAGCTAATGTTGTCCTTACTGTTGTTACAAATTGCGATCTTTGTATTTCCTTCGTTCGCGGTGAAAGAAATCAAAGCTGGTGAGATGTTTGTAGCTATGGTAGCTCATGCGCGTAACCGGCACAGAATCGGCCCCCCGGCGCCGATCGATCGGTGCACCTCTTATTCTTTGGAGCGTTACGTAATGAATAACTCCTCCCCCTCGTTATATTCCGACCGCAGGCATGACTGTTTTGGCTAAAGGACGTAATTATTCACGTGAGACAAACGACACAAACGTTCACGTCTTGGCACAACAAATCCGTCATCGTCGCAAGACAGAAGATGAAGGGCAACGACAAAAGTACAAAACAATCGTTGACCCAACGGTTCGGTATCTTGGCTGGTATCAGTCCAGACGAGCCGATGAATAGACCAAAAAAAAATAACGTTCAGTCCAAACCGCTAACTGCCGTTCCTCTCTGAATCAGCAGAGTGGAACATAAAACATGTGAGGAACCCTACGGTCAAGTACAGGAGATGTTCGGTACTGCCTAACTCTGTGGGTTTTACAGAACCAGGGACTCAGCTGCTCACCACTTGGTTCTGTTGGACTGGGATGTTGACCTGAAACAGAGCTCAGATTATGACGACTCGTGGAACCGCACGGCTAAGTAGCGCTGTGGACTGTTGAGGTTGTGAATCCATGAAGAAGGTGGCTTGATCCGGTTTTGGGGGGGGGGGGTCCCTCTTTGTCATCACACCGGCGAGGGCGCCGCTAAATGAAGCATGTGAAGAAAGACGATGGCTTTGATGTTTTGAGGACCGGGCTGCCATGGCTGGACTGAAGCACCCAAAATAACACGGAACAGCAGAGAGTGAAAGGAGCAAACGCCGTTCAAACGCTGTTCAAACGCCGTTCAAACGCTCACGCCGGTCAGTGGAATGTTTTTGTGACCTTTTCTTTTCTTTTTCTTTTTACGGTACTGACTGCGTTAGCCTGATTGCTAAATTATACAGAGTTGGAGTGACTCCACCGGCACCTTTGTGTGGCTTCACTCTTCACTTCACTCTTCACTTCACTCTTCACTTCACTCTTCACTTCACTTCACTCTTCACTTCACTCTTCACTCTTCACTTCACTCTTCACTCTTCACTTCACTCTTCACTCTTCACTTCACTTCCATCCATAACTTAAAAGAGGAAAATATATAAAAGAAATGTTACAGGCCACATATGGCTTTGTGACATGTAACACTAAACCTTTAACTGACTTTAATCTCAGGATTCTGACTTTATTTTCAGGACAAAGTCAGAATCCCGAAGTCAGAATTCGGGGTTTAAAGTCAGAATTCGGGGTTTAAAGTCAGAATCCTGAGATTACAAGTCAGAATTCTCGTGTTTGTTCTATAGAAATAAACAAACTAAACTGTTTCATAACAAAAAAAGAAAGTCTTTGAAATGAAACTTGAACTTCCATTACTTCACAGTTACTGAGTTCCCCGACATGAAGCACCACTAGATGAATAAATAATCTTGTCTATGCAACAACAACAACAACAACAACAAAACACAAACAAATCAAATAAACACACACACACACACACACACACACATGAATGACTCACAGTGTATTTGAACCTGATTTGGACATTTAGAAAAAAGGTCAGCAGTATTTGATGAGGACGCGTCACACGCCAGGCAGCCAACCGCCACAAAATGCCTCTCTGGCTCACCACCAGTGACCGTTCCCAAGAAGACTAGGCGCGAAACGGAATTTAGTGGCGCAGCTCCAGCCGTGGGGCGGTCCGGGAAGCAAAGTGCTAAGGAAAAAAAAATGGAGACCCCCGAGGACGTGCTTGGTTGATGAGAACTGCAGTGAGACGCCCCTGAGTCAGCTGTTCCAGGGGTGGGTGGTTGTCGGTCCCTGAGGAACCACCTGTGTCGACTGTTTAGATGACTTCCTACCATCATTTAACGATTCATTCATTAAGTATTTACACGGAGGTTCATTCACCACGACAGAGAGGAGGAACTCCGGCTTCGGCGGTTCGCTGTGAAGCAGTTGGAGGTTTGCATACTCGTGTGTTATCTCCACCTTCGCTCCACCCCGAGCTGACCCAACAGTTCTCTATGACTTAGGGCTGGACATGGATGTTGAAGCTCTTGGTTATGGCAGTGTACCTCATTGCATGTCGTCTCGTGTCAGGATCTCCAGTTGTTCAGCCCACCAGAGCGCGTGAGGGCGTTTTTGCAAGATGTTCCGGAGGCCCATCGGCGCGGAGATATCGGAAAGAGGGTGAAGCAGCAACCAAGGATGGAGCCAAACAAATCGGCAAGAGAGCAGAACTGTGGGAAAGAGCTGAGGAGACCGCCTGACCGAATCCGTCACGAGAAAATGATCCATCATGCTCCTGTTAGGGCCCTTCATCACATTCTTCCTCACGTTCTTTTCCCAACCCATGCCAACCCTCTCAACTTTTCCCTAGACCTACATGGCATCTTCTTTTTTAAATGTTTTTTTATTACAGTACAACAGTAGCAGGCAACGCCAGCGAGGCTGGAGGAAGGAATTTTCTGGTTTTGTGTTCGGGCTCTTGGGCATCACTTTATGCATGAATCAATACTAATATATTCGATTAAACTTAAACCAGACGCTTCAATGTACAAAAAACCCCCCCAAATAAAACACAGGTAACATATTCAGATGAATCCTTACGCGAATAGATAAAACTGGATTATGAAACGCATTCCTTCTCATGTTCTTTATATGAAGTGCTCTGTAGCCCTCGGTGGAAATATTAGCTCCTTTAGCGTAGAAGGCCGGCGTTTTATTCTGGTTCCTACTCACCGCCTTTGACCTCGGATTGCACGTTTATGTCGAGGATGCATTCAAATGGTTCAAGGAGGGGGGGGAGATTGGAAAGACAGTACTGTAAGAGTTTCACCTGTGCTAATAGGTGCAATAATACCTGCTCTTACCTCATATAAGAGCACCTCCCCCTCCGTTTGAGGGCACACTGATATCGAGGATTATACCTTTTTCACGCTGCACTGCACAATATATATATATACTTTTTTTGTCATCTAAAAAAAGTGTGTGTTCTGGCAAAATATATGTTATGTTCATGACTATAAATGTGGACACAAATACACACTGAAGTATAATAGCATAGAAATCTCTTCTCTCGGATTTTCATCTTCTTTTTTTTTTTTTCTCTTCAAGAACTTATTACAAGTTTTTGCACCCAGTAAGCATATATGAATCCTCCTTAAAAAAACAAAACAACAAAACAAAGCAAAACAAAACAAGGAGGTTGTGGTAGGGATGTACTTTCTAGGAATGCAGAAGGGAATGGTGGAGGATTTTCTTTGCACTCCAAAAAAAAGGTGCATTTGTAGCCTACATTCTATAGGAAAAAAAAGTCTTTGGAATGTTTCTCGCTATGATTTACTTCCTACCAAATTCTCAAACGTTGTGCCCGTCTCTAAATACATTCTAGGTTCCTTTCGTTGTGTTTTTGTTCATATTTTGTGCTGTCTCATCTTCAGAAATGAGCGTTTAAGGCCTGCTATAACAGCTCGCCTCCACCAGGGGGCAGGCTGCACTGTGAAAACGGAATTGTGGGCTGGAACTGATTGAAGGTCAGTGTGCTTCTTTCTTTCTTCCATGCATGATGCGATTATGATTGACGATTTTGTGCAAAAAAAAAAAAAAAAAAAAAAGGACAGTCAGATTGCACCGGAGCCACGTGAGGTCATGAAAAAAAAAAAATCCGGTTTGAATTGCAATAATTACCGGAAACGACACATTTTTGTGTCTTTTCTGAATTTTCAGCGCTTTCATAATTCGTGGGCTTGGTAAACATTATCATACAGTTCCACAATTCACATAAAAGGAATGGCAGTAACTGCCGGGATGCACAAAGACTCTCCTCCGTCATTCCCATCAGGCTTTGCACCAGTCCCATGCCACAGGGACAAACATTATGCCCTTCACAATTATTCACAGGTTAAATCACCAACACAGTATAATGCATGTAACACATGTCATAATGAAACATTCATATGTTATCTACACACTCATACAGAACCTCCCGCTATCATTGCAGAGGGATTTAGAAGAGACTTCTGTATACAGCACATTACATACTGTGGGTTTGTGATCTTCTTTCTATACTGGTTGTTTTTTTTCTTCTTCTTCCAAAAATAAACCAGGACCAAGTGTATTCAAGACTGTCTCGATAGATTCTCGGATAACCCCGACGCGCGTCTCCTGCAGCCTCGAATGGTCGGAGAAGGAGCGAGCTGAGTGTCAAACGGTGAACCAGATAAAAAGAAAAGGAGGAGGCATGTGCATTGTTGTTTCTAAGAGGAGGTGGCAGACCTGGAGAAAGATGCCTTCAGAGCGAGGATTCGTACTGCAGGAGTTCGTATAAAAGTGGACCATCCCTGTACCTGATACCCACCGCATTAGGGCTGATGTACTGCAGCACATTTATGGTCCTGCGGAGGCGTCGATCCACAAAGTGAGCATCCCAGGCAGGGTAGCGTTTTCTAGGCATGTCTATCTTGATGAGGGGACCCTCGGCCGGCGGCATGGGCCTGCCAGCTGCATCGACGGGCTCAGTGGACCTTACCTGGAAAACTGGA
This sequence comes from Lophius piscatorius, assembly GCA_009660295.1. Taxonomy (NCBI): domain Eukaryota; kingdom Metazoa; phylum Chordata; class Actinopteri; order Lophiiformes; family Lophiidae; genus Lophius; species Lophius piscatorius. The sequence goes on from VRLP01003136.1 coordinate 50,496, forward strand.
AGGCAGGTGTCCGTGGCTGTTTCATCTGAGTCCGCGTCGTCTCCTGTCAGACCCCTCGTGGGCGTGGCCTGAGAGCCACGAGGCCCCGGAGTAGGAGCCATGGGCTCGGCTTCGGGGGGTAACGGAAGGCCCCACAGCAGCTCGGCACAGCAGGAGCTGGCCAGAACCCTCAGCCGCGGGCCCATGGGGTGCAGCACCCCGTAATATAGAACCATACAGCCCACACCTGAGGCGAAGCACAGGAAGACACCGCAGAGGGCGAAAGAGGCATAGGCGTCGGTGGTGACTGGGTCGCGGTACGCGTACCAAAGGGAGCTGAGGATGGCGTTCTCTAAAAGTACTACGGTGTAGTAGACCACCATTCTGTAGCGTGTCCGGCCCTCGCGCACGTTGAACCAGCAGAAGACGTAGACCACGCCCACCACCATGTTGAACAGTACCTCCTCCCACTTGGACATGCAGAAGTCGGTGCCGCCATGGATGACCCAGAAAGCCATGGCGCACCAGTGGAGCACCACGAAAATGCCAAAGTAGATGTGGAAAACCGAGGCAAACAGGGCGAGGGAGAGCACCCGCGAGGAGATGGTGAAAAGGCGCCAGAACAGATGCACCAGAGCGCCTCGGTAGCTCATGCTCTTCTTGTCATCCCGTGAGTCGCGCAGGAGTTTGTGGTAAGATGCTAGCACCCAGGCAAGAGACATGAGCGAGGACAGGGCCGAGAAACCTGTGGAGACAAGCAGAGGAAATCAAATCGATGGAAAGTCAGAATACCGATAAATATATCATCTCTTCTAAGATTCGTCTTTATTTTGACCAATGGGAATGTTGGCGTTGACTTTAGCACATAATCTGTTATTCAAATGAGAGATAAAGACTTCAAGGTTCAGTCCGAATGTTTACCCCCTCACAAAAATGTGGGGGAAAAAATTAGCGTTCGGCCCATTAGCTTAATGCTAACATACAGCGGGAATTGCCTTATAATTGCTAACGTGGTTAGCATTGACTGCGCGGCCATACTCAAACAATACAATACATACAAATAAACAATTTAACTAAATATATATTTGTTGTATCTAAATGTGAAAACTAAAGCTAAGTCTAAATCTAAATCCAAATTTAGGACTTAAAGGTTAAGAAAATATGCAAATTTACAATTGATGTACCAAAATAAAAACTTGATGAAGAAACTTTACTTTAGCCCTGGCACCCAAAAACGGGTTCTTAAAAGCGACCAGAAGTTTCTGGATTAAAAACAAGAAGCAGGGACGTCAGAGACTGGGGGCGGGGTTTTGGTAGAAAACCATTTTTTTTCTGCCATGTTTGTTTTATTTGGGTAAAATCGCAGACGTCAGTGTAGATTTGCATATTTTCTTAACATTTCGGTCCAACTTTTGGATTCGGATTTAACATTTAGATATAACATTTAGATTCTGATTTAACATTTAGATATAACATTCAGATTCAGATTTAATATTTAAATATAACATTCAGATTCAGATTTAATATTTAAATATAACATTCAGATTCAGATTTAATATTTAAATATAACATTTAGATTAAGATTTAATATCTAAATATAACATTCAGATTCAGATTTAATATTTTGATAAAGCATTTATGTATAGATTCAAGATGTAAATATAACATTTAGATTTAGATTTAAGATTTAGATTCAGATTTAACATTTAGATACAACATTAAGATTTAGATACAACATTAAGATTCAGATAACAAATTTAGATTTAGATACAACATTTAGATATAACATTTAAATATAAAATTTAGATTTAGATTTAATATTTAGATAAAACATTTATATTCAGATATAACATTTAGATACAACATTAAGATTCCAATGAAACATTTAGATTCAGATTTAACATTTTGATACCACATTTAAATGTTAAAAAAAAATAGAAAAAAAGAAGGACATGAGGGATGCGTTGCTCATGTTTGGAAGCGTAGAGGGGGCGGGGCTTACACTGCAGCCACTCGGCCTTGTTGCTCTGGATCATGATGCAGAGCTGTAGCACCAGCTGAGGAGCGCTTTCTAAGAAGGTCTCCAGCAGTCGCAGCATGTTGACATCGGCGTACTCGTACATCATAGCCCAGTAAAAACGTCGCTGATTCTCCTTCTGCCGGTGGCTTTGTATACCCAGGTACATAGTACGGATGTACCTGCAGCGGGAGAAAGAGAGGACGCTCAGCCAATCACAGCATTCTGGCACGAGGAATACACAGAACCCCCAATTCCAATCAAGTTTGGATATGGCGTCATTTTTTTGAGGAAGACAAATCTTGACTTTGTGATGATTTGAGGAACAGGAAACAACTGGAGGAGTCTCAGTGGTCTTACTTACATATATGGATATATATATATATATATATATATATATATATATATATATATTCGTGTAGAAACAGATACTCTCACACAGTTTTATTCCTATAAAGTCACTGACTTGTATACTGTATATACATACCTATATACACCTGTATATATACTCATATACACCTGTGTATAGATATATATATATGTATATATCTATATACACCTGCATATATACTTATATACACCTGTATATAGATATATATATACATACCTATATACACCTGTATATATACTCATATACACCTGTATATATATATATATTGCATCATTAACAGAGGTACCTGGTTCTGAACGCAGCATGTAGGGAACACCAGTGTAATTATGACTGAGGGGAAAAAAATGATGAAGCTGAAGAGGAGGATTGAAACCATGTATAAAAACTTTTAAAAAAAGCAGAGAAACAGTTTTTGCCGCTTCTTCTGCGTCCAACCAGAGTCCCTCGGCACCAATTAGACTCTCACATACAGCAGCTTTGACAAGAAGTAATGTGACTGCGGTGAAAAGCCAGAGTTTAGACAGACACGACTGGAATGCCCTTATTAAAAACATTTTACAACTGCTGACCTCCGAGGCCGTGATTTCTTCTTCAGCAGGAATAAAGTCGGCAAAGATCGTTCTCTTAAGTGCACCGCATGAATGGTTCTGTTAGCCGCTGGACGGAACTGCTCTCATGTCTGACGGGGTTTCGTGATGGAGGCGTGACTCCGTTGAAGTCAGGGTGATGAAGAGCGTCAGATAATTGAATCAAGCTCCCGTTGGAGTCGGAGCGACAGCGCTGCTCGTTTTTTTTTCTTTTTCTTTAGAGTACAAGGCAGCAGGAGTCATTTTATACTGCTGAGCAAAAAATGCTGCATGCTGTCGACTAACTACCTCGGCCAAAGAGGTTTTGTTTGTCTGTTTGTTTGTTTGTTTATCTGTTTGTCTGTTTGTTTGTTTGTGAGAAGGATTAGAAAGAAAACTCAATTAAAATTTAAAATTATTCATCCTAAGCATCTAAAATGAAATGGATCAAGAGTTACTTTGATTCCTTAGATGTTCCTTTGGCGGTGGAGCTTTGGGATCAGTTTTCAAGAGTTCCTTTGATGTTCCTTTTCGTGGGGAAGCTGGGAACTCAGTTTCAAGAGTTCCCTTAAATCCATTGATGTTCCTTTGGCGGTGGAGCTGGTGGATCAGTTTCAAGAGTTCCTTTTAGATTCCTTTGATGTCACTGTTGGCGCTGGACCTGGGGACTCAGTTTCAATAATTCCTTTGATGTTCCTTTTGGGGGGGGAAGCTAGGAACTCAGTTTCAAGGGGTCCTTTGATGTTCTTTAGCTGTACCACTTGGGGCTCAGTTTCAAGAGGTCCTTTGATTCCTTTTACGTTTCTTTGGGTGTGGAGCTGGGTGGGCTGAACAGAGACGCTGAAGTGGAAGGTGCAAGAGAAAAGCGGCTACAGAGTATTTGAGAGACATACTCAGGGGCGTTTGTTGGAGTTGTCGGCAGATTTAGAGGCTGGCACTAACTCAGACATCAATGGAGGGTCAGGGTTAAACCGGGGGTACGATTGTGTTCTTGGCGGAGGTTTGAAAATGAAAATTCAACTTCTTCCAAAATCAAGGCAACAAAAAGGAAGGAAACATCAGCCCGATGGGATTCGTACTCCTCAACCAGTAAACCACTTGAACTCATGTGACCAGGGAAACCAGCGCTGTGGTGGTTTGGGCTTAGCAGTGACTTCAAACGTTGCATATTGGGTCGTTGCTGCAGGGCCAGACCGCCTGAGTGGCCAAATAAGTCCAGCGCTTGACGTGGAGGCAGTCAGCCGAGGACAAGAGTGCAGCAAGGACAAAAATAGAAGAGACACTTGCCCTCCCCAAAACAAAGTGACGGGCCGTGGAGATAAATCCAGTTACTGCAAGTGAAATTCATCACGGCACGGAAATCAAAACTGGAAAATGCTTATGAGTGGTTTTCAAAACTAATTAGCTCCTGCTTTGGGAAGGAGATTACCGTTTCATTTGAAATGAGTTTGAGGAGAAGAGCGAAAGTGTAAGTGTAAAGAAAGCCTCTCTGATCGCTGCCGTTATTGTTCTGCCTGAGATTTAAGGTTTTTAACCGGCTCGTGTTCTGAATGAGCTTTATTTAACGGGGATATTTAGAAACATGGAGGGCCTCGTTTCTCACATTTTGTCCTGGCCATAATAATGTTCGAAATGCTTAAATTTCCTGCAACCACTAATATTAGCACTTTGAGATTTGATCCAAATGTAAAGTGCATTATAAATTAAATGTATTATTATTTATTATTATTAATTCTCGAATCTGTTATCCTGAGGAAAACGTTGCGACACCAATTTTTGTTTAACATAATTTGCTTTGATCTGGAGACACCGGATACAAGTTTGTTTTTTGCAGGGCGACTAAATAAGATCCTAATAGAAGCACATTTTAGAATCAAGAAGTGTTTGTATTAGGTTTTGAGTTTTAGGGGGCGGGTCTACCGGGGTAGCAACCCCAGTTTTGGGCCTTTTCCCACCGTACATGTAATATAAAATAATTATATGTGTAGTATCCAGTGCCATCCCATAATATCTCCATGCCACTCTCTTGCCACCCCGTGAAAATGTGTCTATCTCTGCCCTTGCTCTTGATATAAGCAAACTGGGAAAGGAAATCGGATGAGTCATTTTCCCGCCAAATAGGCAAAAAACGTTTACATCAACCCAAAGTGTCGTTGGTTCATCAGCAGTTCAGTCAAAACAAAAACAAAAAAAAAGATACTGATGAGATAAAATGTATAAAAATGACAGAGTATTATAGTTACACATCTTATCATTGACATGCATCGTTAAAAAGGATTTTTCACACGATGTATTAAAGTGTTTTTTTGTTTGTTTTAAGGCGTTACAAGGTCGTTGCTTGAGGCACCAAAGTCCCCAGGATCAGATAGCTCTGAATAAAAAACTGACTGAGCGGTGACGGCCGTAGAGACCGACCGCGGGAAAAATAAAAGACGTCACGATGAAAGCTACTTGTCAAAGTTTCGACGGGTGAAACACAGAAAAGGGACTTTGAATGCCTGCAGAAGCGAGTATAAGTTCAGTATCTAACGTTTGATCATATGTTGTTTCTGTTAACAACGTTGTTGTCCTGCTGAGCGGCTCATAATTTGCGTAGAAATCTTGAATTAGCTACTCCGTTGATCTGATGTTTTAAGCCATTTTGATATTCTGTGGCCATGCTAATTGCTAAGCTAATGCTGGCTTGTTATGCTAATGCAAGTGTGCTATCGGATGCAAATGCGAGTGACTCATGCCGCGGTGATGATTGCGTACTAAGCTAATATGCTAAGCTAATTAGCTATGCTGAGCTAACCTGCTATGCCACTGATAGAATATTATGATAATGTAAGTGTATTATGTTCATGTTAATATGCTAAGCAGCTATGCTATGCCAACGTTCTACGATAACTAGCTAATGCAAAACCAGATAAATATCTTTCAGTTATTCTTATTTATAACTTTGGTTCATTGTATTTAATCTCTGAGCAGAATGTGACAATAAAGAGACAAAATCTTCTAATCTATGATCTCTCTGACCAGAACGTCACTCTGGATGAAGAACTGACTTAGTTTACTCATTCTGTCCTTGAGAAAAACAAAAACCCATCAGGTCTTTTCCGTATCCGTCCGCTGTTTGATACAAAACTGTCCAAACCGACCGATTCTCCAAAAGCGAACTTTAAAATAACTAGAGTCCAGCATATTATAGCCCCTTAATAATTTAACGCGACCAAACAAATATTGAGGAAGTGTGCGAAAGTACCGGAGGCTAGCAATCTAGTCGCCCCCCCATCAAGATGTCCTGCCGCCGCCGCCACCGCCGCCACCGCGGCTCAAGTCTGGATACTCAGAAGGAAGAGGATGGATGGATGGACCCTGCTATTAAAGCGGATATCATTGTCGCTTTCCTCTGTCTCACACTCCCCCGCTCACTCCCTCCCCCTCTCTCTCTCTCCAACTCGCTCTCTCTCGCCGTCCACCCGGTGAGATTTCCGCCCGTCAAAAGGCAGATATGGTTCTCTGTAGGATAATAAATAAAGAGTTCGGTCTAGACCCGCTCTATTTTTTCATGAATGCACCGACACTTCTGGTGAATTGGTGCGATAAAACTAACATTTGATTTATTTGACGTTAGCTGAGATTGCCGTGTCATAGCCAGTTTTGTCACCAGAAAATATCGAGGACCACAAGCCGCGCAAAAAAACCCAAATTGTAATGGTTTCTGCCGTCGGACTGTGGAAGTGGAAGGTGAGAGAGTGACATGTCTTGCATTTACTGAAGACGTGGTTTAGGAAAGAAAATCAGCGGGAAGGTCAGGGGATATCGGAGCGCCGCGTCTGCTTCTAATCCATCGCTGCCGGAGCGGGTCGCTGGACTCCATCCTTCCACGCTCAGGTTTCCAGGTTTCCCACTGGTAGTAAGTAGTAGTAGGTAGTAAGCATGAGGTTTCAGCCTCATGCCTGCTAATGAGTCATCGATAAAAATATAAATAATAAAAGCCGGCCGGGAAATGGAATTCAGGACCAGAAGGATGTTGGACTTTTTCAGGCGGGTGGAAGGGGGGAAGTTTTTCTGGGATCGATACTCCGGGGCGTAAGAGACACCATTAAATCCGGAGGTAAAGGCCGGCATTCCATGACATTTTCAGTGTGCTGGTAAATGTCAGAGGGAGAAAGTCAAACCCCTCTCCCTCACTAATGACATGACAGAGAGACCCACGCCCGCCTTTTTGTTTCCATCCTCCATTTTCCGCTAGTTTGTGTGATCCGCTGAAACGTCTCGCTCACGGTCTCCAAAAACTGTCTCGCTAAGAAAAAACAAGATTCTCTGTGCAACGCTAAGCTAAATGCTAACGGGAGCACGCTAGTGGATTTCTAGCATGGCAAAGCTAGCAATGCTGTCATTTTTCATCGGAAATTACGGAAGCGCTTTAGCATCACGTTTTAACGTACTTTTAGGGAGTTTTAGGGACAGACATGAGGAAAACAGGAGGAATTTTATTTTTTTCATGTTTCATTTTGAGAAAAAGAAGCTTAACTGGTTCTGCCTCGTCTTCGTCTCTGCAGGTGGGTCCAAACTTACTCCAACCCCGGTTCCTTACATTCCAGCCTCTCTCCTTTTGTTTCCTGTGGTTCTTAGCTTGTTAGCTTGTCGCGTCTCTGTCTTGGACTGCATGTTTACACGACGGACCTACTTTGTTCCGGTCGGTTTCTGCCATCCCACTGCAGGATTCCTTTGTATGTTCTGGATTGTTCCATGGTTTCGAGTTTTGTGTTTGGCTGCTGGTTTGAATATTTGCTATAAATATCCCTGAGATGTTCTAACGCCCTGTAGAATAAGTCAAACATCAGCTCTGATATTCCAGCATGAGAGATCTCGCTGTAGCTCCTCCCCCTTCCCTTGGGTTTAGCAAAAAAAACAATCCAAAAAAACCCTGTAGAGTTGAACGCTGGCTCTCCAGGCTGTCAGAAAAACCCAAACTCACTCGATCACGTCTCCGACACACGCACGCGGAAAAATGCACGCCTTCACGCCTTCACAAAAACCTCTCACACACACACACCAGGTTGCGATCCTAGCTGTTAACACTCCCACTGTGCCTCTTCTCAGATCACACACTACACCAATGACTCCCTAAAAGACAGCACACACACACACACACACACACACATACACACGCACACACACACACATACACACGCACACACGCACACACACACACACACACACAAGCTCTGCAGGTAATGGAGGATTTCCTGTTCTATTTCAGTTACATTGTCAGGTTGATCTCACTCTGTCTTGCTCCCGCCAGCCCCTCCCTCCCACCCCCACCCTCCCACCCCCACTCACCCCCACCGGCTGGCTGTGGTCCACTGCTTGATACTTTGCTCTTCCCGGCCCCTTCAGCGCCGTGGTTCCTCTACAGGGCTCCTCATGAATTATTTGTGGCGAGATCATAGCGATCGCTCACGGCTCGTTAAGCGGCGTAGTCGCGGCCTAACAACTCCACACCGTGCCGGGGTCTCGTTCCACGGCCCATCGTCTGCCACTGCCGTCGAGACGGAGTCAAGCGTCGACCCTCCCGGCGTGCGCCTCACGCACACGCAAACAAGCCATTACGGACGTGACGTCTTCATGAGATTTCCAACGCCTGAAACCGACGAACCGAAGGAAGATGTGATTCTGTAATTACAACGTCTGGATGAGGAGGTTTCTGGAGATGGATGCTGATAGACAGGTGGAATGACAAGCACACACACACCCACACATACAAACACGTACACGCACACACACACAAAGACACCCGCTCAAACACACACATGTACACACACACACACACACCCACCCACTTTTTTACCGTAAATTATACCCATTTATTATTTTATTTATTTATTTTAACAGTGCAGTCAACCCTTACACTTATCCCTAGAGTGTTTGATGAGGGGGGAAACAGAATCACGCCTCTCCAGGTTGAACAGCATCTGTTCTGCGTTCACATCTTGTCATAATCTGATTCACCAGATCAGAAGTTCTTTTCCAGCATATGGAAGCAGAACCGACGCCTGGTTCTGTTGGCAGGCGGAATCCGGCGGAGCGCTAAGCATGGGGGATACCTAACATATGGAAGGCCTGAAGCTTTAAGCACTACATTGTGTCTGGGTGGGTTTGGAGGAAGGTGGAGGAAGGTGGAGGCGTCGCCAGCTGCAGAGAGTCACGCCCACAATCACTCGGAGCTCTCAGTGAGATTTAAACCTCCATTACCGGGTAGATTTATATTCTCCTCCTTTTTTTTTTCTGGATATATTTACTTGTCTGTGTTTCCCTCTCTTCACCCCCCCCACCATGATGGAAGTGTTGAAAGGAATTTTTGGGGGAGCGGGGGGAACAGATGAAGAAGGTCCATCTCTCGCTGTTTTTCCTTCAATCTCTCCATTTAAGCTTCCTTTTATCTTCTGTCTCAGCAACCCGTTGCATTATATCAGCATTTCTATCCGCCTAAATCCTCTTTTATGTTGTGTCAGAATGTGTTTTGTCACGACAGCCATTAAAAAAATACGTTGATATTCATAAAAGCGGACATCAAAGTGTTTTTTTATATCTTACATCTGAAAATGTAAATATACACAGATATCGGGACAGATTCCTGACGTTGTCTTCCCTCGTCACTGTAACACAAATGCGTTTCTAGCGACATTTCCGTATGAACACCTTGCTGACGGATTTGTCGACAGAATTTACTTTAATTCATATTTAATAACCATAAATAATGCAAATATGTCAAACGAAATAGTATCCTTTTCCTGTTTGTACTGTTGTTACGTTAAACTACAGATGAAATCAAGCTAAGACTACAAATATGTACTGCCACCGGCTCCTAGTAGCATTGGTTTATAGTTAGCTTAGCCGCTAGCATAATGTGGCTAATTAAAACTTCTGTTAACTGAGAGGATTAAACTATTATTAGATGAAAAAGCATCTTTTGACCAAGCAAATTAAAGCTTGTGTAAAATCCATAATTGGCCTTTGCAATGAATTAAATGATAAGTTTTATACAATGTTTGTGGAACTTAAATGTAGAAATTTGCTGCTTTTACATCATAGAAAATGTGACAATTATTAAGTTATAACATTTTGAGTTACCAGCGTTATGAAATAGTGATAGGACCACTGCACAGAACACAGAAAACTACTACTATCCATCCGTTCTCTTCCACTTATCCGGGATCAGGTTGCGTTGGCGGGCGCTTAAGAAGGGATTTACAGACATCCCTCTCCCCAGCAAGAATCTCCAACTCATCTTGGGGGGTCTTAAGGTGTTCCAGATGAGATATAAAGTCTCTCCAGCGAGTTCTGGGTCTACCTCGGGGTCTCCTCCAGAAAAAAAACCTCCAGAGGGAAGCAATGCTAGGCGAGGCAGATGCTACAGCGACTACTACTCCTGGTGTGGCTTTCTTGAGTTCTACGTCTGCTGGACTTAAGTCAGCGGAACGGCAGCGCACAGATATAAACTCTTTCAGTTATTTTCTCATTCAGCCCTAGTGAGTTCTGTAGAAAGGACCCGCTTTACAAATCCCGGCCGGGATTCAGTCTCTTGCTCAATGGACACTTCAGAAGGCCGTCTCACAAAAAAAACCTACCGCCATTTTAACCTTTTCCAGCGAATGAATGATCATGATGGGAGATTCACAGTGATGTCAGCGTTGTGTTATTCCTCACCTCCTCACAGGAAAACTGTTAGCGTTTATCTCTCCAGCTCCTACCATCTACGGACAGAGAAAGTATAAACTCGGCGTATTATAGCAAGACCAGAGACTTTCCAGAAACTCTCTGTGGCTCAATGAGCTCCCGCCTTTTTCAGCGTACCACTGATCCTGGATTATATTATGCTTTATCCTCCGTATGCTGCTGGTAGACCTGGATGAAAGGCGGGCTGAGTTGGGCTCCGGCTCCCGCGGGCGAGTCGGATGCACTCAAATGCAAACACATAACGGTCTGCGACCGGTGCCTTTGGGCAACTCCTGTGCAGAGAGCTAGCCGAATGCTGAATGGAGACATGATGTAAACTGAAAGCGGCGAGGAGAAGCAAGCGGCGAGGAGAGACGCCGCGTCAACCGTGCTCCCCGTCGTCAGTTCTTGAAGGGTGTCCAGGGTAACCCCAGCTGACGTCTTGACTAAGTATTATCTCTACGAATAATAACCTTTTCATCCGTACGCCGTACGTCATCGCATGTGACGCAGGATTCTTCAAAGTCCCTCATCACCTGAAATCATCAGATCTCCCGCCCTAACCGGCATCTAGCTAACGTTTCTGGCTCTATCAGCATATTGTTAATGTGGAGCTGTCAATCAAAAAAAAAAAAGCTGTCAATCAAAGCTGGAGCCTATCCCCAGCTGGCTCAAGGATGAGGGGCGGGGCACACCCTGGATAGTTCACCAGCGCCGACACAGAGAGGGACAGCCGTCATTCACACCAATGGGAAATTTAGATTCACCACTTCACCTGTAGACCCTTTTTGTAGTCGACTTCATGGTGAGATTTGATCTACTACGAAATATATCATATTTATATTAAGTTTGTTGCTGCTTTGACGTGTTTATAGCAGCCGGCGTCTTGTACAGCTGCGTTTTATGTCCTTGCCTCTGGCTGGTCAGAACGTCGGCCCACAATCCACAAAAGCCATGCGAGAAAAACTCGATATTAAATGTCCTGGACGTGACCGCAAAGTACAGAATTGTATTTAAAGGCTCTAAGTTTCTCTTTGGTATAGATGATAGGTTTTTACACAAGGTATACGAAGATGATGGGCCGCTGTCGGCCATTTCTGAACTTTATCTATTCATGTATGTGAGCTATCGGGAACGACTTATGCTAAAGTGAGCAAAATAGGGAACGATGACGTCACAAATCATGTGATCAAGGTCTCCGTGACTTTAGACGGACGACAGCCGGAGATTGTGGCTGATATAAGATCATTTGCGCCATTCTTCAGTAACCGACTGAGTAGATAAGGAAGTGCAGATTCTGGATCGGCGCTAAAGAGACGGGATGTTTCCGTGGCTTTCAGATACGCATCGGCATTAATCGCTTCTGCAACTTCCCGAGTATCCGACCGGTGAACGGACGAAGGGCAGCTTTAATTAAAAACGGTGGATTTCTTCAACAGTTCAAAAGGAAAACTACATAATGCAGATTTGACCAATGGAGGGACGGTGGGATGGTGGGAGTGGAGGCGTCTTCCTCTACTGTAAGTATTTTATGCTCAACCATGTAAAGATCATATAAAAAAAAGTGGATAGGAGGATATAAGATAAGAAAATATACAAGATGATATTTACAATTGGCTCCTGATGTCACCTTCTTCTATCTTCCCTGAAGGTCAGAAGAAAAGATCCAGAAGCAGAAACGTTGGTTTTTTCAGGAAAAAACCAACTTTTCAGGATTAGATGGAGATCTATCAGAAGTTCTTTCTGAAAGACTATCCTCTCACACACTATTATCATCACTTTTCTCTCATGCTCAGTCTCAGCTAGCTGCTCCACCATCTGGTGCATCAACCTGATATCAGCTGCGCTCAATCACGTAGTCTCGTCCATCCAATCACTGCGTCACACCAGCATGCTCCGCCCATTACCGTCAGCTGGTGTCTTTAAATATGTCCATCGTCTTTCATCGAGTCCTTGCTTGCTTCTGGTTTACGCGCCCTCTACTGACCCATCTCCGCCTAGTCCTCGCAGATTCATTAAGCCTCATCATTCATCAGCCTCAGCAGTGTCATCAGCCACCCACACCACCAGTATCAAGACTCCAAATGGGGGATATTCCATACTGCAGCCCAGGGGAGGGACCACCACCATCTTGGAAACCTTTTCCCTTCCCACCCGCCGCTACTCTTCTGTCACAAATAACTCCTGACACTCCACCCTGCCTGCACTCGCTTCTTCACCTTTTTTTCCATCCGACCCCGTTGCACTGAACAAAACATTTGACTCGATGATCTTGAATATTAGAATGCTCTTTATGGAGGGACATCAGCCTTCCAGCCTGAAATGAAATCCCTGCTCTCGGTTTTTCTTTTTTACTCTCTGTCTCCCCTCCCAGTCCGTCCCGTTTCTGTGGCCGCCCTTCAACAAGAGGAAGAGGGAGATTATGTACGGATTAAGAAGAAAGGGTTTGACCCACTTGCTTTTTCCAAGAGCACCAAACGATGAAGGGTTGTGATGCGGCTCTCAGCCTTTCTTTTGCTAGGTGACAAATGAAGCCCCCGTTTGTTGCTCTTAAGGTCCTAATTAGCAGAGCTGGCTCAGTGTTAAAATACTTCCATGACTTACCAATGTCGGATCAGTTCTGTCCTCACTATCACATCATCAAAAACACATAATCCCCTAATTGCGTTTTTTTTCTTCATTTTTGCTTACTTTGTGTTTTTCACGCTCTGATGGGCATGCTTGCAAGTGAGGTGGCGTTTCGCATTTTTCAAGCTCCAAATATAACGCACGAGAACGTAGACGAGTGCCAAGTCGGCACACGAGAGGGAGGAGAGGAAGAGGAGGAGGTGAGGGGATGATGGAGAGGAGGGCCGGTGGAGATAACCGCTGGGAAAGTGGAGGAGAGCTTGCGAGGGGAAGGGGAGAGAATAGGGGGAAGTGACAGCGTGATGTAGTGACAGAGGAAGTGGAAGGAGGTGAGAGGCGGCGAAAGTGACGAGACAAAGACGCAAGGAAAACCTACAAGAGGTAGAGGAGAACCTGAGAGTGAGAGGAGAGTGAGAGGAGGGGAGTGAGAGAGAATAAGACCCGGGAGGTAAACTAATCATCGAGCACGCAATGCAATTTTCTGGCTCTGTGCCTCCACTCCCAGACTCCTCCCTCCACTGCTCTTGCTCCAGTCCCCCCCCCCCCCGACTGGTCTCGGGGGCGCTTTTTACTATTCCACTCACACACACTGTCTCTCGCTCCTCCATCTATCAGGCTGTACCATTTCAGCTCCCCCCCTCTCCATTTCTCAGTGCTGCCCGATAAATCCCTTCTAGCGCCCAAAAATGGAACGAGCCACTCCAGCCATCAGCTTTAAAAAAAAAGAAAGAGAAAAAGAGAGAAAAATGCTGTAGATGAAAGGCAAAGACTATTTTAATGGGTGGAATTCTGCGCATTAGAAATTCCGTGCTGCAGGATGTTTCCTCAGGTGTTATCTCCATGATGGGGTTTCTTGTGCGATAAGGAGAACGAGGCAACAACGGTCAACAAGGGCATAGAAAAAGTCACGTCGAAGAGAATTTGACTGTTTGCATCAATGCGTGTGTGTGTGTACAGTGTGTCTTTGCCCCAAGGTGTTAGGCATTTAGGAAGCGTTTGATTTCGCTGCAGCAAAGGGTTGAAAGTATGTTCAGTCTCTCTCCCGAGAGCGGCGGCGGCGGCGGCGTCTGCCTGCCTCACTGTTTTGCAGCGCCTTGATGATGATGATAGATGTTCGCTCCAGACATGCAAATAAAGGAGGTTGCTCCCGAGAACTAAACACATGCTTTCACTCACAGACACACAGAGACGCACACAAACGCACACACTAGCAGTGTATGTTTGACTACAATCAAGTCATCCGTTCACAAATTAATCTTTCTCTTTAGGGAGTATACCCTAGGGAAGATTCAGAGAGCTCCCGCACACAGCAGCAGTCTCCAAAATGCCCTATTTTCACAGGCACGCCAACTGGAGAGGAAGATTAGTCACATAACATGCTAATTTTTAAGATTGGAACCCCTCTCTAAGTTGAGGGGTTGAATGTGTGAGAAGAAAGCGAGCTAGTTAATTATTGACAGGCGGTATCTGTCGCCTCATTCATCATCATAAGTGTCATCAACGTTGTTGCTCCTAAGGAACACACACACACACACACACACACACACACACACACACACAGGTTTTTATTACCTTCTGGGGACAAAACAGGCTTCGGGATCACAAACACACAAACTACAGGATCAATGTCAACAGATATATACCAAAATTTCACATATACGCATAGTATGCACATTCACCTATAGATGTCCCCTTGTCTTGAACACACACATACTGCTTTTTATGACCTTCTGGGGACATACGCCTGGCTGCAGCCTCACACCCACCGACATGGCAGTTCTTACTATTACTTTAACATTACTCTAAAACACCTGAACACGCATACATCCCTTCTGTATGAGGATAGAATGTGACACACACACACTATCTGACCATCAGATGTGTCTCTATGAGGAAGTCACATCCCACCCTGAGGTGGTTTCATGACACAAAGCATGTGAGAGTATACGTGTTTGACTGACAGGCCCAGTGTGCAAAATCTGTCGTGACGGATCAAAATATCAGCCCGGCAGGCACAGGGAGGGAGACAGCAAGACAGACGTGGAGAGAGAGAGAGAGAGAGAGAGAGAGAGAGAGAGAGAGACTCTGGCTCTGCAGAGGTACTTTAAGGTCAGAGACAGGCGAGGGTGCAGCAGGGAAGCAAAGCAGACAGGGGGATAGAATTACTGACGATGTGGGGGGGGAGAAAAAAATTAAGAATCATCATAGTAGACACAGAAAAACTGAGCTGGAAGGAAATATCTCTTCTGCCAAATGCAGCATTTTTTTTTTAGCCCCATAAACAGATTCCTCCTGTAAACAAAACCCGCTAATGCAACATAAATCCTCGGCGATGGCTTCCTGGATTCATGGTGTCAGCTTTTCCAGCTCTATAAGACACACACAGAGGAACGTACAGGCACGCTCGGAGAGACGCAGACACAACAGACGCGGTGGAACTGGTGAAAACTCCTGCGTTTCCTCTCTGGGCTGGGGGAGGGTGAGGCGGACAGGGATGTGGGGGATGGGCCGGATCGATTGAGGTATCCTTGGAGCCCTTCCTCTTTTCTTTTTTTTTCCTGAATCTATACGGGGAAGATCAGATGCTGACGGGGCAAAGCCCCTCCTCTGGACTACACATCTTGACTTCAGCATCCTTCCGAGGAGTCCAGGATTGGTCGATTGAGCAGACGTAAACCTTCCTCACGCAGTAATACCTGTCGGATCAGCATGAGGTGTGATAGCAGCCGCTTGTCCTCGTCTGCGACGCAGGGTTAAAAGGGCTACGATGAGTGACAGGACAACAGAGTCGCTTATATGATGTACTGAGAACATGACCAATGTCTGCGGAGAGAGGCAGATCAGAGGAAATTAACCCTTTGATGTTCTGACCGAGAATTTTTTTTTTTATTTGCATATTTTTAAATTTTTTTATTTATTTCATATCTTGGACACTTGTTTATGTTGTTTGGCCTAAGCATGTTTTTAGACATAAAAACAACAACAACTGTATTTAAAACAATTTCATTATAACATTTTGCATGAAAAACAGTTTTAAAAAACTGTAAAAACTGATGAAAAACTATTTTAATTTACTGAAGTCAACCTTTTGGTCAAGTATGTTTTTAGAAAACTATTTGATCCTTAAAAAATCCCTAAAATCCCTAAAAAAAAATGATTTGGTTGTATCAAGTTAGATTATTCTGTTTCATAAGCCCTCACAGGCTTTAATATGCCAAAAAAAACAACTCTACTTATTGATTAGGACTTTCTCAATACCCGTGTTTAATGCCTCTTCCTCGGTGGCCCCTTTGACTTGTGGCGTTCCCCAGGGCTGCATCCTCGGTCCCTTACTCTTTAACATATACATCCTGCCACTGGGTCATATTATAAGCAGGTTCAGTCACATGGTAAACATTTTTCAAGAAGAAATAGTGACCCAAAAATGTGCTTGAGCAAATAGTTGAGCAGGAAATTAAAGGTCCACATTTAGCCCTTTGTTTAAAAAGCGGTGTGAAATCACTCGTCGTTGTTAAATCCAAATCTAAACGTTGAGTCCGAATATTGAATGTTAACATAAATGTTATACCTACATGTAAAATCTAAACGTGTTTCCCTAAAATTAATAATTTTAATAATTATTCAGGTTAACAATGGAAGTACTCGAACAAATGTTGGATGAAGGGGGGGGGGGTTATTTAATGTTGCCCACAGACGACAGAGTATCAAAGAATCCACAGAATTAAATTCATTATCTGGACGGGTAAACATTTGGGCTTATACTATAAAAGTACAAATGCTAAACACAGCATAAAGTATGCATATTTAATATTCTGCATTATATGTATCAATAATTGAAGGCTTATTTAAGTTGAACTGAGTGAGAGAGAGAAAGAGAGAGAGAGAGAGGTGGAGGAAAGTGAGAGAGAGAGAGGTGGAGGAAAGTTAGAGAGCGAGAGAGAGAGCGAGCGAAAATTGGAGGAAAGTGAGAGAGAGAGAGGGGTGGAGGAAAGTGAAAGAGAGCGAGCAAGAGGTGGAGGAAAGTGAAAGAGAGAGAGAGCCATCGATAAGTGGAGAGAAAGAGATAGCACACTAGAGAGAGAGAACATCAGAGAGAGAGAGAGGTGGAAGAAAGTGAGAGAGAGAGAGAGATGGAGGAAAGGGAGAGAGAGAGCACATAAGAGAGAGAGTGCGTCACAGAGAGAGAGAGAGCATCAGCGAGAGGGAGAGAGAGAAAGAGAGAAAGAGAGAAAGAGAGAGAGAGAAAGAGCATCAGAGAAAAAGAGAGAGAGAGGGAGAGAAAGAGAGCACGAGAAAGAAACGAAAAAGAGAACACATCAGAGAGAGAGAGAGAGCATACATCAGAGAGAGAGAGAGCACATCAGAGAGAGAGAGAGAGAGAGAATACATCAGAGAGAGAGAGAGCATACATCAGAGAGTAAGAGAGAGCACATCAGAGAGAGAGAGAGAGAGAGAATACATCAGAGAGAGAGAGCACATCAGAGAGAGAGAGAGAGAGAGAGAGAAAGCATACATCGGAGAGGTATGATGACTTCTGGGATTTGCTAAGTGATGGTAACTGGACTCCAGCATGTTGCAGTCTGGGAAGACTCCTGATGAATAGGCTGGAGGGAGGGCAGCAGAGGAGGGATGAGAAGGAGGAGAGGAGAAAACCTAGCAGCATAAAGCACAGGCATGGTTCCAAAGGATCCATTTCATTCACAAAACCCCTGAGCAAGTCTGAACCATCCGCCTCGACTCAGCTCAGAGAGGAAGCAGGAAACTTCACTCATCCTCCTCTCTTCTTCCTCTATTCTTCCTGTTTTTATTTCCATCATTGGCTTTCCGTTGAGTTTTACTAAAATACAACAAGCTAAAAACTCACGGGCTTCTGCTGTCTGGTCTAAGGTTTCAGAAGACTCTCCATGATGGTGGAATACGTTTTTAAAATGTTCAATTAAAAGCATCCGACACACAGCAGCTCTGCTCACTTCACCGATTATTTTGATTAGCCGCGCTAGCTTAGCTTAACGTCTGGGTCATGCGCACATGTGATTCAGAATATAAACCTTAATCAACAATAATAATATATATATTTAAGACATATCTTCAAATATGACATATCCTCCAAAGGACTGGAGGATATGTCATAATGATGGCCGCCGCACATGCAGCATCCATCCATCCCTCCATCCAACCAACCATCCATCCAACAAACCAACCATCCATCCAACCATCCATCCAACCATCCATCCAACCATCCATCCATCCAACCAACCATCCATCCATCCAACCATCCATCCAACCAACCAACCATCCATCCATCCAACCAACCATGCATCCATCCATCCAACCATCCATCCATCCATCCATCCATCCATCCATCCATCCATCCTCTTCCGTTTATCCGCGGTCGAGTCACGACGGTGAAATGATTCGGATCTTCTGCAACGATCAACAAGAAATGTCTCCAGCACGGTGATTCAGTGAGTCTCAAGTCGCAGATCGGAGCATAACTTTAGGAGTGGGTGGGGAGCGAGGGAGAAGAGGAGATGAAGAAAGTAGGACAGAGATGTGTGGGCCCGGCTCCGTAAGGACAGCGGTTCTAATCAGAACTGAGCAGCTGCTATTACTCCAGCGCTCTCTCAGGGAGGGCGGGTTAAACCCAGCGCGTGCTTCAACATCAAGGTCGGCCGTCATTGAAGACTTTTCGGGAATATACCCTTTGCTGTCGGAGACGACAAGATGAGTCCAGATTAAAGTAAGTTCAGCCTTGTTGATAAACAGCGTTTTCCCTCTAACTCTTATTTCCCGTTTATTGCACCTATGGATCCTCTATGTGCCAAAACTAAACATCTGGGAGTGGATAATTAGCTAGTGTGTGTGTGTGTGTGTGTGTGTGATTATTTCATGTTTGCTTTCAGCTCGCCTTCCAAATCCACATCAAGCGGCTGCATCACCATCCTGTGACACACTTCCATCAAAGGCAACTGCCAGAAACACGCCAGCGCAGATGTTTACGGCGTCAAGCGTGACGGAAAAGATACACAAAAAAAACAGAATGGGGACAAAATAAGTGACAATACAGTCTTAAAACAAAGTATATGCAGCTATACGCTAATTATTCACAGCTGTAATATAATAATAATACATTTAATTTGTAACGCACTTTACATTTGGATCAAATCTCAAAGTGCTACAAAGTAAAAGCAGATAAAAGCATCAATAAAAAATAAAATAATAACTATATAAAAGCCTGACCAAAAAGCAGCAATGTTAATTAAAGTTATAGGTTCTGCTAAAAAGGAAAGTTTTAAGTCCTTTTTTAAATGTGTCAGTCGTCTGTGGAGCCCTCAGATGGTCAGGTAGGGCATTCCACAGACGAGGGGCAGCAGAACAGAATGCCCGATCACCCATGGTGCTGAGCTTAGGCCGGGGAAGGAGGAGGCGGTATGAGTGGGTAGAACGGAGGGATCGTGTTGAGGTCAGTGGGGTGAGTAGTTCTTTTAGGTAGGGGGGTGCGTTAACATGGATA